>JAAGKR010001857.1:60075-110070 GCA_011419295.1 Clarias macrocephalus
TCTGTGACCTTGAGGATGGTGCCTGAATATGAAAACACCATCCAATTATTGCACAGGCAAATATATTAAAGAAATAAAATCAATAAGTAAATAAACAGGAATAAAGAAACAAATTAAGGAGAATTAAATAAAACAAACAAAAATGTTTAGAAATGTGTTTTGATATTTCGTAGGAGAACTTGATGCAAATTAATGAATACAGACATTCACACACAAAACTATTTGTTTATGTGTATTCATTTATTTAATTATTATTTAATTTTATTGTATTTGTTTCAATGCATTTCTTTTCATGTCTGATCTGGTCCACTGTACAGTAGATTGTTAGCATGCATTAAAAGGACATTTCGACACAAATGACATTGGAGTTGTGGGGTTTAGATCTCATTAGGCTAAGAGGACGCTCGATCAGAGATGGTTTTGTAGCTGACGGCATGTCATTTGTACTGCAATGTTCAGTTTCAGAGAACATGCTGGCAGGACTTTTTATAACCATTAAAACTTTTCAAAATTTGCACATTAAGTCTAATGAAACTTTTCAGTGGCATTTGAACAACATTTTTTAAAAAATTATACTGTATAAATAAATTGTTTTTAAAGGTGCACATGCCTTATGGCCAAATTCAACCACCTTCCAGTGTTGGACATGTCCCTTTTTTTTTTTCTTCCTTCACACAGTGTGGGTGCAGCAAAACTCATAAACAGTGGCATACTGGCTATAATTTCCTGAACAAGGAAAAATAAGGCACACATTTTTAATAAGGCACATTTTTCTTTCAAAATAAATAAATAAATAAAACTATGTCTAGGTATCTAGGTCATAAATTGTTTAAGAACAGTAACAGCACTGAAACAAATAATGCAAACAATGTTTAATAAGGAATACTTTAAAAAAATTATTGACACTATTTGCTCCTGGACATGGTGCTGTTACTATATCTGCACAACTCAGTAATACATTCATTCTCAACACTATAAACAGCGAGTGAGTCTTTCATGACATTAAAAAAATGCAACAACAAAAGAAGTCAACAATAATTCGTTTCCCCCATTTACAGAGTGACGTCAAATCAACATGGCTGCACACAGTATCAGAAATAAACAAAGTAAAACTACTTAAATTTAAACGAGGTATACTGTATATACCAGTATTAGCTTTAGATTAATCAAAACAGACAGATTAGTTAGTCAAATCTAAAACATTCAATATACAGGTCTCTGTTTTGAGAAAGAAAATATACATTACTCATCTGAGTTAGCTGCCTAGCATGTTACTCAGAAAATCCACTTTCACATTATGGCTTAGGATGGAGTGCTGAATTATTTCTATTTTAAATAAGCTTGTTCATCAACCATTCACAGCTGTACCAATCTCTGAAGTGATATTTGAACATTAACACCAAATCCTCAGTGACGTTCTGCCTGTTCCATTAATTAGAATTAACTGATTTAATGGAGAAAATTCCCCAGCCCTAGTTAAAGCCGGCATGTGATCATGACACGCACCGAACCGAATGTCCTCTAAGAGAGCGGTACGAATACGTGTACTGTTACGTACCTAGTTTCTGGCTACAGCAGCATAGTTTGTTGGACTGTGGTTCTGCCTGATTTACATACACACTTCAGTCTATGGATTCTCCTTTTGAGCTCCTGGAGGAATCATTTTCGACAGGTTCTCAAAATCAATTTAGTTAAGGTGCACAGTTTGAAAGCAGAAAAAAAGGCTGATGCTACTGGAGTGTCAGCAACCTTCTCCTTTTCACCAGCTCAAAACTCACTACCACGTTCCTCCAAGCCATGCATAATTTATATTTAATAGCTGCTTTATGCATGCCAGGCACAATGCACTCCTCCGTCTGGGGAGCATACAGAAAATGAACAAGGGTGCTTTGTGCAGCTCTCAACTTAAGATCTGCATATTGAATGATTCCTTTTGGAAAAAGACATGGTGAATTTTGGGTGTGTCTGTTGCCTTTTTTGACAGGCGCTACTATTATAGGTTGAATGTCTACAGTATGTGTGGTTTTTACAGAGAGCTATAATTACAATTTCCCTTTGGGATTAATAAAGGACTCTATCTATCTATCTATCTATCTTACAGGGAGCTGAGGGAGAAGATCCAGCCTGAAATCATGGAGCTGATCAAACAACAGCGTCTCAACCGCTTGTGTGAAGGCACCTGCTTTAGGAAGATCAGCAGCCGCAGGAGACAAGGTAAAGAGTAAATACACACACACACTGAATCACACATTTATAATATTCTGTACATGTATCTATTATTGAGCAATAAACATTTTTCCACCTGAGTCTCCACCGGCCATCGACCAGAAGCAGCGGAATTGTTTGCAGTAATGGAGGACTTGCTTAACTCGATTTTAAACAGTGGAATTGCTTAATTTAATTCTTTTGCTCCTAAAGCAGTCTAGCTGACAACCAAGCTTCCTCCTGACTATGGGTTTAACAGGAACTCCACTATGCAATTTGTGTGTGGGGGGGGGACGATGGGGGACATGTATCTAGTATCAAATATTAAAACTTGGAAATTTACAGACTAGTCTTCCAGTCCTGGAAAATTCATCCAAAATGAGAAAATAGGGAAAATGTGCATTAAAGAAAAATTTATGAAGTTACATTTTAGAATATTTTCATTCAATCTACATACTGTATATGTATTTACTTGCTATTTATTTATGTTTACTCTTTCCCAGTTGCACATTTTAATATAAGAATTTAACTATTATATATGAGAGGGAGAGTCGAAATCCTGTGACAACTGACGAATACTAGAACTCTTGCACTATGTAGGAAACTATCATGAGGCTCATGTGTACAGGACACCGGGACACTACTAGGAATCCCTTTTGAGGAAGAAAGGCTCAAGACAAATAGATGATTACAAAATGAAGATATTGTTTCCTTTAGACTGAAATAAAATCTAGATACATGAAAAAATAAATGTCAATCTAAATATAGATTTCTGTAAAGCTTTAAAATGCTTTACAAAAATGCAATTAAAATTATTCATCATATTAAAGATACGGTGAGTACAAGATACAGTCATCAGGATGCCATGTAAAAGAAGGGTGAGCGTATGCACGACAAAAAGCCTGAACATCATCATCGGTAAAGCCGTGCTCAAAGAATGCGGGGTTTTAAGCGAATCGATGATTGACTGTTAATGTGTGTTAATCAGCCAGTAAAGGGGTTGGGATTTGTTGTTTACTGCTGATTTTGATGTTAACCATGTTAACAGGCATGAGTCATTTTAAGACTCATAAGCAACAGCTGCTATGTACTGTATATGTGTTGAAAATGGTCTGGAAAGTAATGTCCTAGAAAGACGAACCTAACTAAATGGCTTTATTTTCCATGATTAGCTCTTATTGTAGTTGTTTTGAGTAGAGCTGTTGCAGACGTCTGAGTAAGCAATGAACGGATATATGGTAACACCTGGCTCCTTTTAAAAATTAAAGTTATAGAGTCTGGATCCTCTCAAGGTTTATTCCTATTGTCATCTCAGGGAGGTTTTCTTTTCGTGCCACCGTTGCCCTCGGCTTGCTCATCAGGGACAAACATAGTTTGTTAGTATTCGTACATGTTCTAATTTATTTTCAGAAATTTTTAATTCTTTAAATCTGCCTGGCGACAATGACTATTCTTAAAAAGCGCTTTACAAATTGAATTGAATTGGATTGAATTGGAAGTCTTCACACTGTGCAGTGGAAAGCAGTTAATGCTGGCTTTCACATGAGCTTTTCACGAGATCGAGCCTGTCCCTAACAGAGGGAGGCTTTATCAGTTAGCCTGGCTAATTTAACACTTTCACACTACATGATTAGATCCCTGTGAGAGTGGACACCTTGTTTCTGTTCTCTTGTTCTCCATCTCACACTTGTTGTCTGTCAGCTTTAGTCATTTTGCTTCTGTCTGATCTTCCTCTGACCTTCACTCTGATTGAAATCAGAGGTTTCATTAGGTCCAGAAACAGCATGTAACTGATTTTATACTGTGTCGTAACACAAAATGCTGCAGTATATCCTTACAAAAAAAAAAAAGCCATATTTTACTTCAGCCGTTTAAAAATAGGATGGTTACTTAAGCTCGGTGTTGTGTTTCTGTGCAGGATCATTAAGCCATATTAAATGCATCTCTAAACAACTTCATATTTTTTCTTGCAGACTTCAGATAAATCTCAGGATAATCCTCGGGCACTTTCCCTCCTTGGTGCTGTAGTGTTAATTATGCTTCATGTATAACACCATAAACCATGAAGGTGTTATATTTCTGTTCCAGATGCTGGACTAATTCAGATGGCATAATTTTTCAGTTATGTATCTGTTCAGTAATTTTACCGTACGACATCTTCAAATGATTTGGATTGATTTGCAAAGGACAAGACTTTTTTTTAGACTTACCTACAATTTGCACTCATTGTTGTCCTTCCAAAATCTTCCACATTATTCTTTAATCATTTATGTACATTATGTATTTTCTGTGCAGACTGAATGGCACACATTATGAATTGTGTATAAATAATTGTGTCTTCTCGGGTTAAAAATAACACTCACATTTTTAATTTGACTTTTTATCTTTGATTATGATATGCAATGTGATGGCAAGTTTCAGCTATACATTCTTTTACAATTTGAGTCATCTGGGAAGAAAAGAACCATAGATGTGATGACCTGGTCATTCAGTACATTAAGGTCATCAGCTGATTTCATTTTATTGCCACATAACGTTTCTGAGCCTAGACCCCATATCAACTGAAGCAACCTCATATCGTCATCCAGAGGCTTGTACTGTATGCATGGGTGCATCGCCTTATGTGCTTTCATTCTTACCCTGATGCAGTCCTGTGAGCTCTTTTCACATTTCATATGTGCAGAATGTTTTTATTTTCACTATTAAACATTGCTATGATTTTTGCTGTTGATTATTCCACCAAGCATTTATGTTCCACCCATATTACTTCCACAAAGTTGGTAGTGATCCTTCTAGGGTTTAAAAATGAGCCGGGCAATTCTTAACCCAATTCCATTTCCATTTAGGCATTTGGGAGGCGCTCTTCCCCAGACTGACTTACATTTATCTGATTATACATCTTGTCCATGCTTGTTGGGACTATGGTTTGAACCTAAGTATTTCTGATCAGTAGTCCAATGTTTTAGCTAATGAGCTACCCCGGCCTAAAACCAGGAAATCTAATATTTTCTTTGCTTGATGTCGTCCAATAATGTTATCCTTTTAAAAGAGCACTTTTTTTTTTTTTTTTTTTTTTGGATAGGCAGCATAATGTATATGCTATTCTGTAATGAGGGATTCATTTTAAAGCACATATGTTTTCCCCCTTGTGATATGACAACTGGGATAGGGTCTCAGTCCCAACATGAAAATTCGCATTAAAAAAAGGCATTAATGGTCTCCGAGTGGCGCAGTGGTAAAGTGCTCGCCCTATCATCCGGAGATCGCCAGTTCTATTCCCGGGTGATGCTGTAACCTCTCGCAGCTGGAGGCCTAGAGAGCTGATTGGCCGAGCTCTCTCAGAGGGGAGGGATGAGAGGTACTTAGTGCTCCTATCTTAATCACGGCTCTACAGCCAATCAGGGGCGTCTGTGAGCTCGCGCATGCGGAAGGAGCGGATAGTTCTGTCCTCCGAGTATGTTACTCTGCCCCCAACGGTGCATGAGCGAGCAGTCCAAAAAGAGGCGGTCGGCTGGCGTCACGTGGTTCGGAGGAAACACGTGATAGTCTTTGGCCCTCCCGGCTGAGTGGTCTGAATATTACTGATCTGACTTGATTCAGACATGATGAAACATGAAAAGGAGAGGCTGGCAACAGTTACTTCGTTACAGATCACCATGTTCTACTAATCCTATCCAAAATAGGGCTCAGATCTGAAAACCGGAACATTAGCTTTGGATTTCATCCATGAACTCTGGCTTGGTTTGTGTAAATTTGATTAGAAATTTTTGTGGTTCTTGAATAATTTTATAGCATGTGCTTCCTCACATCACTTTGCCATTGTGTTCTTTCCTCGTCCGTTTGTATTAAATCAATGGTAAATTGTATACAATTTACATACAAATTTAGTGAACTAGTGTTATTATATTCGTGAATTCTTTTTTTTTTTTTTTTGAGCCTGGGTCCTCAAGAGGTTTCTTCCTGATGTCACCTCTGAGGGTTTCTCCTTCTCACTGTTGCCTTTGGTTTGCTCATTAGGGATCTTAGTTTGCATATGAATTTCTATAAAGCTGATTTTTGATACTGCTTTTGTTTAAAACCACGCTACAAATCTAATTAAATATTAAGTATTTGCACCATGTGCAAGAAAACATTCTCTTTACCCAAGTAGGCTTAAAGAAGTCGCATCCTCTCATTCTTACTCCCCTTTCGTTCTCTCTTCATCCTTAAAACTCCTCTGACACCATTTGTACTTGAAGAGCTCCACTCAAACCACATCTGCCCATCAAATATTCATTAAGCTGCTCTTAAATGTAAATTACTCTGCTCGCCCTCACTTTGGCTTCCCATACTACCTTCTCTCTCTCTCTCTCTCTCTCTCTCTCTCTCTCTCTCTCTCTCTCTCTGAATGTCTAACAGTTAGCGAAGAAATCTATCAAACTGCAGCCGGGGTCCCTAGATAAGAAGCGGCACTTGTAAAACCTCGTTTTATTATTTGTTTACACCTTGGAAATGATCAGCATGCTTGATTTCTTCTGTCATCTTGTATGCACACACAGATGGTTACCCGATCCACCGTCTGGCTCCTCACAGCCATTCGGATATGTCTATAGATAAATAAGCCTCAGTCGGATGGATGTGTTTGTTCGGCAGATATGCCATAGAGAAAAAAGCGTAATGAGCAGTCTGTTTGTATTAAATCCTGTCCTCGGCCCCAGCCACGGAAGAGCTTGAGCGGATTTTCGAAGTGCCACTGTGCACGATTCTGTGCGGCTCGGCAGATCCCAGACTCTCTGCTTCTTGCCACGTTGCCAGGATGCTATTCTCAGCAATTAGGCTTTGGATGGAGGCACCAGAGCGAGTGCCAGCCATCAACCTATGTGTGAGCAGCACTGACACTTTGCGCCAGCCTTCTGTCCGGTTCAGGCAGTGCCAGGCAGGGGTTGGAGACTTCATGTCAGTTAAAGATTAGGCCAGTAGCACCTCCTGTCTCACCTTTACATGCACATTGTTACTGAAACATAGGAAAAAATGGGACTGATATCTTGAAAAATGTTTGACAATATTACCTGACAGGATGGGGTGTACTTGATAATTATTTTAACGTTAATAATTGTTCTTTTATTTATATATATATATATATATATATATATATATATATATATATATATATATATATAATGGAAGTATAGCAGTTATGTCCAAAAAAACACGAAGTTTGGGGTAGTGGTAGCTCAGTTTAAGCCCCATCTCGAGCAAGTTGCCTCTGTTTGGTTCTTCAGCAAGACCATTTCTGCTCCAGTGATGCTGTCAGTGCCGCACACTGCACTTTGACCCCGCTTTCTATCTGGAATATGAATTTTACCGGTTCAAGGAAGAATTTCATTGTTCTGTGTTGTATATAAGCGAATTCTTCAATTATGAAAATCGTGCCTGTAATGTCTAAAGGAGGTGTTGATTAGTGTAGAATTTTATCAAAAACAAATGAAGAACTAAGGACATTTGTTTATAATGAACACTAGATATTTGTGTTATTATGTGTAATTTCCATTCCAGGTTGCTTCCAACCTGTTTTAGGTGCTCAGAAGTGGAAACCTTTTTCACGGTCTTCTGTTTATCTTGATGATTAAAGAAACTATTATAATGATGGGGATAATGTAGTAAATCTCTTTCTCTCTCTCTCTCTCTCTCTCTCTCTCTCTCTCTCTCTCTCTCTCTCTCTCTCTCTGCCTCCATCTTAGATAAGTTCTGGTATTGTCGATTGTCACCCAATCATAAAGTACTGCACTATGGGGATCTGGAGGAGAGTCCTCAGGGAGAGGTGCCTCACGATTCTCTACAGGACAAACGTAAGTACTGCTGGGCCACATCACTGTCACGCGAACAGATTATACATCATAGCTCACTGCTCCTCTTCCGTCTCGACAGTGCCCGTGGCTGATATCAAAGCTGTTGTCACCGGTAAGGACTGTCCACACATGAAGGAGAAGGGAGCCCTGAAGCAGAACAAAGTGAGTGTGTGTGCTGGAAGAGACCTGATTTCTGTATTGACCAGTGTTTCCCCCATGAGGTTACTGTACATCATTTATGACTTTCCTCTTCACAAAATACTTGCCGGGGTAAAATCTAATCCCAGCTCCAGGAGCTTCGTTTTTTTTTTTTTTTTTTTTTTTCTTTCCTCTAAACCAGATTCCTGATCAAAATTACCTCTGGGTGTGTATGAGCATTTGGATAGAGGTGTTTGTGGTGATATATTGGAGTCCCATCCAGACTGTATTCCCACCTCAACGAAAGGTTTTAGATCCATCATGACCCTGACTCCAGATAAAATGGTTACTGTAGATGAGGCATGAACGGATGAACCTGTGCGCCTCCAAATCCACCTCTCGTTCTATTTTTAGACCTGATTAATAGTGTAATTCTGCATTAAAATGGAGAGAACACTGTGTACTCAGGTGAATTCAGCTGCCTCAGGCTTTCCCCTGAGTCCCGCAGGCTGACTCATAAAAGACAAATTTAGCATGAAAAACAAAGCCGCATTGTGCCGCTCTGTCAACTATGTTTATGGTTTTATCACTGAGGACGCAGCAGGAAGAATGGCTGAGGGGCGCAGAGCACATCATGGCGCACTACTGCATTTTCTCAGTGAGACAGAACACAAATATACCCAGATGGAATCACTCATTCTAAACAATGAGATAGACCAGGCTATGGCAATTCCTGTATGCAATAAGAATGCCTCCTTCAGAGTTCGCATTGAACTGCATGCAAAGCCAAGCCATAAGTGGTTACGTAGAAAGGAATGACACGACACGTATGGTGTTATAGGAATAAAATGCACGTCGGCACATGCGATCTGCCACAACCCGTGCAGTGCAATATTTTTGTACAACATCACTGTCTAATGTGTTATTTAGCTTTATTTTCATTATTTCATTGTTTCATTCATTCATTCATTCATTCATTCATTGACAACACTTTTTTTTCTTCAGGAGCATCTTTAATCACCCACTATTTACAGTATTTTCTTACCATTAATACGTTACCCTACACTTTTGAGCCATTTAACAACATCTATGAGAAATATTTTATTTCCACCACAGCCAATTTAAAATCCCGCACCAGCCGAACACTTAAAGAATAAGAAAGTATTTGTCACACAAATTGTTGTTTGTCTGACATGAGAACAGTTTTGTATTCAGAAACACTTGCCCAGTTGAAGCTGGTTTTTCTGGCAGTGATCCAAAAAACATTTGTTTTGTGCAATCTGTCAGGAGCTAAGGAGCATCTCGTTACAGTAAAGCACTGAAACCCTCCATGTGCTGGCTGATCACTGGTTCCCAGCAGAAGTTGAGGCATGCACACTTGCACTGTGACAGGATGCGCCATCTGCTGTAGTATATGTGGAGGAGACGTGTAAATGGCACAGAAACATGAACTGATTCTTTTTTTTTTCCCCCTCACTGTTTCTGTCTCATTCTTAGGAAGTGCTGGAGTTGGCCTTTTCTATCCTCTATGAATCTGATGAGTATTTAAACTTCATTGCTCCTGACAAGCATGAGGTAAATAATGCCACAGCATGAAGAAAAATCACTGTTCATTTACTGTTTTCAAAAGCTTTACAATTTTAATAACCAAGATGGTATTTTATAATATTTTTATATTATTATTATTTAATTATTACACTTTAAATATATACAATCATTATTTTTATGGATATTTTTATGTGTGTATAAACAGTAAATATGGCATGTTTGCATCCCTTATGTTTTTTCAGTAGAGACATGAAAATATATGTAAATTTAAAAAGAATTTACATACTACTACTAATAATAATAATAATGATAATGGTCCAAAACCAAAGCAGACTAATTTGTAAAAAGACAAGGTTGTACAGTAAATCTGGAAAATTTAAAACAGGTGTGTGAAGCATGCTTAATTTATTTGGGGTGGTTGTAAAGGCAAGGAATTGACAAAGACTGCCCGGACATTATATATACTGTATAAGCAAATAGTTAAAAGCCTTCCATTGGATAATTATTGCAGTGGTTAATATGGAAAAGCCGGAAACAAGTTTTTCACCCTTACAGACATACTGTATCCTTTGATTGTGGCGAAGATGGTCCTCTGTTTCAGGGTCAAATTACTGTCCAGCATCAAGCAGAGAAACTAAAGAGATTGCTTAAGCTACTAAAACTGGGTTAAGAACTGCCCAGCGCATTGTTAAAACCTAAAAACATAGTCCTGAACCATCTTCTTCGAGGAAGAAATGTGGTCGGAAATGCTCTTACTTTCACTATTAAACATAGCCATGATTTCGAGCATTTCCACATACGCTATGTGAAGAGAACGAAAAGAATTGAAACCAAACAGCTGCGAAACTTTAAGAAAACCACTAATCGGAAAAATGGGACCATAAAGAATGAACTGTGGAGCACTCGAAAAAGATTATGTGATCTGATTTACCTTATTCCAGAGTGATGGGCACATCAGGGTAAGAAGAAAGACGGATAAAGTGATGCACCCAACATCCCCAGTGCTTACTGTACAAGTCTGTGGGGGTGTTAATCTGGGGTCGCTTCTATTGGTCAGGGGTAGGTTCAGCAACATTATAAATAGGGACGGCTAACTATCTGAATATACTGAATGACCAATTTTTTTTTTTTCATCAATGGATTTTTCCTTCGTTGGTACATTCGAATATGGTGTTGGTTCAGGGAGCATGAGACAGCATATTCAGATATGGATTTCTACACTGAAATGTCCAGAGCTGAACCCCATCAAGAGTCTTTGTAATGTGCTGGAGAAAGCTTTACACGGTGGTCCGACACTCCCATTAATAGTACAAGATCTTGGAGAAAACTTAATGCTACACTGGACAGAAATAAATGTTGACATTATGTAAGCTTATCAAAAAGTCTGTCCAACAAAATATTCAAGTGTGTAACCTTTTTTCCTGGGCTGTGCATAATATATTATTAGAGAATATTTATGTTACTTCTTAAAGAGGGATGTAAACTTTTTGCAGTTAATATCCTCACAGACATTATTTGGCTATTTGTGTTACAAGTAAAAAAAAAAAAATTTAATCTGTGAAACCCAACACTGTAAATAACTTGTTGCTTCAAGTGAAGCCTTAATTTCCTTCTAAGGGTGTGAAAACTTTTGCACGCGAATGTTGATTAATATCTAATTACTAATATGCGTTTGTGTTTCAGTACTGTATGTGGACAGATGGACTGAATGCTCTTTTGGGTAAGGAGATGACCAGTGAATTCACTCGCTCCGACTTGGACACACTTCTGAACATGGAGATGAAGCTCCGCCTCCTGGACCTGGAGAACATCCAGATTCCAGAGGCCCCGCCCCCTATCCCAAAAGAACCCAGTAATTATGACTTTGTCTATGACTGCAACTAAAGCCCTCCACTGGACCAAGTTATTTTTTTTACATGCAGACTGGAAGAAAAAAAAACTTTTTAGGAAATAAACAAATGATTGATTTTTTTTTCTTTTGCTTAATTCTTTTTATTGCTTTATTTCTCTGTGAGTTTATCGAACTCTCAGTTTGCTCTTTGTGTGTCTGACATATCCCATATGGTTGGATCCTCAGGTCCAGAACTTGCACCTCACAAATTCGAGCTAACTTTGCAGTAACTTTTTAGACAGACAGCCAGACACACACGCACACCATGAACCAGTTTCAACTCTGGTTCATATCTCCACTCACAAGTCATAATGCTTGTCCATCCTGTTTTGAGGTGAGAGCACCGCTGCTGAGTGAGTGCAGAGCCAGGGGACTTTGGCTTTTATCACTTCCTGCATCAGACGTCTGACTCACACAAGCGGCATACAGTATAGCGGCACAGAAAAGGCGTGTAAGTGGCAGTAGTGTAAGAGTCCGAGTCCATTTCCATCGCCATCATTGCACCCTGTTTATGCTTCACAAACTATAGACTGTTAATTAAACTCTTGCATCACATTAGCCCTGATCTACATCTGTCCTTCCCTCAGTGGTCTAGCCAGCCTGTAACCTGAATTTTCAAATCCAATCCAACGCTCGCTTCTACTTGATCCCCACCAGACTTGTGGTAGACTGCTGTAACATTCCAAAGCAATATATTGAGCTTGTTTTTTGTACCATGGTGTAAACTTTTAGTGATATTTGTGCAGCCAAGTAGTCAGTATTCTGTTTCATTTGTGTCAATTAGGATTTTTATTTTTTTTTTTGATTGGATAAATTTAATCATTAATGTTAATTTAAGTTAAATGAAAAAATACTCTCACTGTTTTATCCTCATGAATTATTATTTTTATTATTCCTTAAGATGTTTGTTATGTATTTTAGAGCCCGACACCATGTTGTTTACATTAAAGATCAATTCCAATTCAGCCTACTGATTGCTTTTCTGTTCGATAACACTTTAGAAATCCGGGCCGTGCATTTCGCAGCTCTATTGAAACAACACGCCCTGATATGTAATTGCAATTTCTAACACTTTAGCTTTGCATTAACCACCTTGCTCAAGGGCAAAGTGGAAGCAGCGAGCTTTTATCAGCTGCGATCGAACCCATTACCCATTTTACAGTTCACTGCCTGTGCTTTTCTGAATACTACGCCTTTACTTGGTGAAGTGCTTCGAAAAAGCGGTTTAGTGTTGGTAGAATAAAATAAGTAAATTTGAGGAAGCACAACTGTGTGCAAAAGTTCAATGGATTTAAATAGAACCTCAAGTGGGTGTGACCTCAGCCTCAAATGAATGAATGAATTTATTAAATAATATGTACATGTTAAATAATTAGATCTTTTTTTTTTTTATCTGGACTGACAGCTCTTACACACAAAAGAAATCTTTTGGTTTCCACATCCATTATCCAAGGTGTTTTCTGATTGAAGACTTTCAACATGACAATAATATTACTGCAAGGCTATGATGCAGTCATGGACACAACAGCACAGCTCATGTATACTGTATCTATGTATGTATATACTGTATACACACAGTACCAATGTATGTAGCAGAACTAGCAGTGAGGTAGCGGTACTATGAAACCAAAAGGTGAGAAGAAAAGGTGGTGGAGAGAGGGTGGTTTCCACTTATTCTGCTTTAGAGTAGTAGCTAATTTCTAAATGGAAAGCTACTCTAGTGTGCCACGTATACACCATGTAGTGATCAGTGGATAGAGAGGGATTCGGTATTCAGTCTTGTGGTAGAAGCATGGACGGTTCAGAGGCAATTCTGATCAACCTACAAGCGATTACTAAGAAGACAAAAGGTTTTTTTTAGATCACTTTGCATTATCTGATGTGTTTTTTTTTTGTTTGTTTGTTTGTTTTTTTGCTGTCTGTGTTTTCCTGACTGATTTTGAATGAGTGTTTTGGCAGGCAGCGACTCACCCCTATTTCAAGTACTGCCTACCATACCGACCTAGTGTCATTTAGTGTACACTCTAAACCTAGTGTAAGTTAGTATAGTTAATGATTGTTAGAACACATGATGTGGAGTGATAAATAAATATACAGTACTGTAGCTAAACATTTCAGTGCTGTTATACTCTACGCTGGAGAAATGTCTCTCGTCCAATCTGATTACACTGGAAGAAAGAGCAGTTGTGTATGTTCCATTAATGAGGTTTAAAAAGTCAACTCGCATGTTAACTTCTGATTTATGATATGCAAAATAGAAAGCAGCTTTAAAAAAGTGTCACAGGAAAACTGGCATTTCACAGAGCTGGAGAAATGCATTAAACAAACTGTTCACTAACAGATACTGTAAAAACCATCTTTCAGAAAATAGAAAAGCATGAACACACAACACAGCCAGAGTGTCAAAGAATAAGAGCTAAACACAACGGTTTAAGAGCAATTGGAATAAATGTTAATTAAAAGTATACTGATTGTTTTAATATTGAAATCTTATTACATGCTTTTTTTTATCAAATCTGTTGAAATTCAGTAAATATGGCAACTGTAATTATAATCATAAGAACAGTACAGTTATGTGAACACCACTGATTTAATCAAATAGGAACTAATTAATAGTCGTGATTCATCATGTCTTCTTGGAAAAGTGATTGTTTTGCAAATAGTGTACTGAAATAATACTGACCTTGATTAATTTATTTAAATTATAAAAAGAAGTGGTTCAGTCTTAGCAGAATTTCAAATCTCTCCCTCTACCAGCAGCCAAAGATTCCAGTAAATAATTTCCCGAGTTCTTTTGAAGCCTAGCTTTCACAGCAGCCTTTTTTTTTTTTTTTTTTAAAGGTGTCAATCTTAGCAAGAATATTTTACCTTACAAATGCCAAAAATAACATCCTGCTCTGCCATAAAAATAAAAAAAAGTTTGTCTCTACTCCTGTGTTCTCATTACCTTAGGCACACTGTCAGAATGGACTCTTTCCTCTTATATTTGCCACAGATTTAGATTAGTTCTTCACTGTTTATAAACCAACACCAGTTTGTTGTTTCATGCTGTATACATTATAATCAGAAATATATCAATAAGAATGGGCAAAATCTTTGGTGCTGAGGAACTGAACCACTCCTAAATCGTTTCAAAAAATTACAATTTTATTTCTATAGCACTTTTAACAAATGATCATTGTCTCAAAGCAGCTTCACAAAAATGAAAAGAAAATGTATGGAAGTGTGAGAAAATTCACAGCCCTTAAACACAGATTAGTGTATTTACTGTTGATTACAAACACTTTTAAATAAGTTGTTATTAAAGATGCAACCGGTTCAGATTTAATCAGATTTTGGTCACTATCGCATAATCTTTCAGATCTTGCATGTACTCATAAATGAAAAACTTTTTAATTTTGAAGGAAAATTCTACAATAGTTAATATTTAATCGTTATGATGATGACTATGACGTGGACATGGGTTTTTTTTTTTTATTCACTATTTTTTAAAGGAAGGAGGTACTGATGTATATTATCTTGGTAATGAATTATGTTAAATAAAATAAAATAAAAATTCAAGTATATAATAGAAAATTCGGCTACAGTATAAGATCTATTACAGATGTTACCATTTGAGCTGTGTGTTTGTTTGTTTGTTTGTTTTTTGCAAGTGAAAATGCAATTTGTGCTTATGCAAAAGACAGAGATGTCCATTCAGGAAATTGGTCAACTAAATAAAATCATACAGCAGCGGTACATTTTTATTTAGCACTTGGAGGGTTAACCTTTGCACTTACTTTGCAGGGATCTGATATGATCACAGACTGACCGCAGTCTGTTATACCAGTAGTTTTGTTTTGTTTTACTATACAACTGCAGCATTAATAGTGCCCAGGACTTACTTATTAGTGATCTATGTACAGTACAAATCAATCTGAATGAAATGAAAATTGATGAATGAAATTGGTCAAATTGATCATACAGTATCAATTAATCATACCACAAACTTTTAGTGGTCATCCCAGTCCTAAACTATTGAGCGACTTCAGTCACAAGGCATCAGAGAAAAACTGCCTGCATCCGCCATGTCCAGGAACATCTTCATGGTCAAGTGACTATTCAATCAGCCGATTATGTGGCAGCAGCACAATTTTAGAAAATCATTCAGACACAGGAGCTTCAGTTATTGTTCACATCAATCACCAGGATGTGATTTCAGTGACTTTGATCGTGACATGGTTGTTGGTGCCAGATGGGCTGCAGATCTTATATTTTCACTTACACCAGTCTCTGGAGTTACACAAAATGGTGTGAGGAAGAAGAAAAAAAAAGTGGCGGTTTTGCAGGCAGAAACTCGTATTTGCTTTTTTTTTTTTTTCCTGCTGTTGTTGTTGCAGTGTGCTGTTTCTGTTGAAGTGGCAGGTGTACAGTATGAACACAAAATGAATGACATTCTTTCTCATTTCTCATACTAAAACGTAGTTATCCTGCAGCATTGTAGTTTCAAGTTTGCCTTATAATCATATATTTTAAATGCAGTTTGTTGATGCACTAAAATTTCGCTTTGTGTGTGATTTATTTTCGATTCATTTTTCAGTACAGGGAAATATATGCTACAGGTGGTACTGTAGATGAAGAGTACTACTGTATGCTTAGAGATGTTGGGATGGAGAGTAGGCGGTTTTGCATTGTTCTCATACCAGGTTTATGGAAAATCTTTGTATTCTGTACTTTCAAATTCCATTTGCAAAAATCAAGTAAGTTTGAGCATATAACATTTCTGACATCATAAACCACAAGCCCAGTTATAAGTGTTGTTATTTTTTTGTGAGTAGTAAATGCCAGGTGAAGGTTGAATTCTGGGTTTAGATCCAGGAACCATCAGAGAGCAGTAATTTATCCCAGCTGTAGACGGATTTAGTAAAGGAAAGCCTGGAATAAATAATTCACAGTACACTGGTCCCCCTGAGTCTTTTCCCAGCTTGCCTGTGAGTGAAGTTATGATGCTGACTTTGTTCGGCTCTGAGCGCTGTGAAGCTCGACGCGTTGGGGAGCAGCTGCTCCTCCCTGCCAGCCAGCCAGCCAGCCAGACATGCTAATCTGATCTGATTACAGATGGCAGTGATTGGATGGATTGTACTCAAGCTTCATGTCAACATTCAGCCTTTGCTCTGTCTTTTACACTTCTGAACATCACCATTAGAGAGAAATGTCAGTGTGGCTCTCCCCATAACTACAGGATCATCCCAGTGTGTAGCCAACTATTGGCACGAGTTGTGCAAATCAGCAAGCATCTGTTCCTTTTTTTCCCCTTTAAAGCTGTGTAGTTTTCAGGGTATTTATGCTACAATCATTTCAAGAGGAATCGTTCGTTTGAATAAATATTCTTAAGAGGTGTCTTGTTTAATCACTAATTTACTCAGAGGAATACTGGGTAATCTCAGGGAGTGGGGCAGGGAGGGCAAACTTTATTGGTGAATGCCTAAAGAAATACAGCCAAGTGATTTTAACTATATACACCGATCAGCCATAAAACCAGTGACAGGTGATGTTGATTATCTCCTTACAGTGACGCTTGTCAAGGGGTGGGATATGTTAGAGCTTAACTTTATTAATCCCAAAAGGAAACTGTTATTGTAGAATAATATTAAGGCTAGGTTAAAATAAAAAATGATAATAAGAAAGAGGATAAAATGATTATTAAAAAAATACATTTAAAAAACATGAAATCGATAAACTGGTGAATTAACGAGGTACAAATGTTGCAAAATGCTTGAATGTTAATAAAAAAGATGATGAAAGTACAACAGCAGTCAAACGTTTGGACACACTTGCTACAGTAATTCCATGATCCTTCCTGATTTTTATTTCTTTCGACATTATAAAACAATGTGAAGGCGTCCAAAATATGCAATAAGCTCCTTTAAACTACCTCAAACCTCAAAATATTGAGATAGTACAGTATGCTCTGTAAATCCTTCATAACGGCTCTAATCTGTTTATATGTTTATATGTCTAATATGTTTGTTAATTGGTGATTTTGGGGGCTGGTAACCAAAATGAACTTAGCAGGGGTAAGTTTGCAGCAGAGCTACATTTTGGTCTTGCTTTTCCAGGAAGGTCTTCATGAAAGCCAGTTTCATCATGGTGCTTGGTGGGTTTTGCACCCTGTAGCTGACCTTGTCACTTTTTTTTGAAAATAATCTAGTATTGTTCCAGAATGTTGAAAATAAATCCAAACTTGTTTCCAAACTTTTGACATGTGCTGCACATGATCCTTTCAGCACAATCATGTGAGACTGTAGATTAAGGTGCATTGATGGAGTTTAACAGAACAGAAGAGAATTTATACAACCCTATTTAGATTAATGTCAGAGTCTGAGCCACCTCGACACGGACCAGATTGTGTTGGCTAGATGACTGGGTCAGAGCATCTCCAAAACTGCAGGTCTTGTGGGCTGTTCCCAGGGTGCAGGGGTTAGTACTTACCAAACAAGGCCCAAGGAAGAATAATCGGTAAACCAGAGGCAGGGTTATGGGCGCCCATGCTTCACTGATGCATGTGGAGACAGAAGGCTAGCCCGCGTAGCTGCAGACTGGACAGAGCACTCAGGCTGACCATAGTTTTTTATTTATTAATTTTTTTTTTTTAACCAAAATTCATCTAGAGTAATGAACATGTGAGCATCAGAACTCAACCATGGAGCAATTGAGAGACAGTTGCCCGGTCTGTTGAAACATGTTTTTAGTTCTTGGACATCTAGGTGTGTACATGGCTTACCTGAAAAAGAGATGACTTTCAGTAGAGGATTCACTAATGTGTTGCATGGAGGTGTATCTGCTGCTAACATCTTGGATACCACGTACCACACTGTTGGAGGTTGTGTGGACCCCTGCCTCGAGGGGTTGGCCTATACTGTATACAATATTCTGTTATGGCTGATGTGTACAGTACTTCGATTACACATTCATGGGTTTCATTTCCAAATAATAATTATTTTCTATTTACCATTTGGGTGAACATTATTATTGGGCGAGAAAAATGATCCAAAAAAGACAGGACTGATGGTACATGGGGAAGGGGCTGAGCTTTCAGGGGGTCATGGGTAACATCGGGAAATATAAAACACAACTGAGACATTCCAGATCCAGATGTTGATTGGATCGTTTGCTGTTTTTATTTGGAGGTAGATCTCATCACCAGCATGTACTCCAGTGTTAAAATATGCAGCTCTTACACAAAATGTGTGAAGCACCAAGCCAAGTAATACGGCCTGCCTCCAGCTGGTTGAAATTCATAGCAATAAATGTCACTTTCATCCACTCCAGTGACCATTTCTTTACTTTCCCCTCTTGCATGGATCATTCAAGTGTGTAGAAGGCTGTTCTACCTACTTACGCTCCTCATTTGGAAGCACAATTCTTGATTTGGCACTGCTTCTGGAACCTCTCTACATTTGTTCTAACACAAGCCTGACTTGCTTTTTTTTATTTATTTATTTATTTTTTTTTTTAATGTGTGCATTGTTCCCACTCATGGTGCTGCATTAAATAAATAAAAGTACTGACTCATTTAACAATATAATTTCAAAACAGACAAGCTTATACTCAACTTTCTGTGATTACTTACTGCGCAGATGGCAGATCGGGGGGTTGGTGTGCATGTTTGTGGGTGTCTGTGTTTGTGCTTCTTGCCTAAGAGCAAAATTAACAGGGCAGAATAATTTCATTATGCAAGATCAGATTCAGCTCAGACTGACCGGAACGTCATCTTAATCTTGAACAGAAGATGACGACTGGCACTTGAATTCTCTACGCCAACATGTCGTTTCATTCTTTCCAAATCTGTATCGCAACTACTTCTTGTTGTTAGTCTTTCGGCTGCTCCCTCATCGAGGGGTCGCCGTGGTGGATCCGATCGGTGGCACTGTACATCGGATGCTCTTCCTGACGCTACCCTCCCAATTAACCTGGGCTTGGGACAGAGCACGGCATCCAGTGGCTTGGGTTTGGGCATTGCATGAGAGTTGAATGCGGGTTTTCCTTTTGACAGGCAAGAAACAAACACCGGGCCACCAATGCCCAAGTCTGAATCTGTATTGCATCTATACTGTAAAAACTATTTCAAATAGAAATAGAAATGTTGACAACCATTATGTTTTCTTTTTTCCAAGACCTGGTACTTTTGGGTGACCCAGTGGTATAGTGGTTAACACTCTCGCCTTGCACCTCCAGGGTCCGGATTCGATTCCCGGCCAGGCTCGATTTCCGTCTCTTTTGTGCATGGAGTTTGCATGTTCTCGCCGTGCTTGGTGGGTTTCCTCCAGGTACTCCGGTTTCCTCCCACAGTCCAAAGACATGCAGATTAGGCTGATTGGCGTTCCCGAATTGCCCGTAGTGTGTGAGTGAGTGTAAATGTGTTTACCCTGTGATGGATTGGCGCCCTGACCAGGGTGTTACCCCACCTCATGCCCCAAGTCTCCTGGGATAGGCTCCAGTCTCCCCGTGACCCTGAATGCAGGATAAAGCGGTATAGACGAAGAGTGAGTGAGAGTGAGTGGTACTTTTGATTGTCTTCTCTCAGCCAACCATGTGTGCTTAAAATCTATTCTCAGATTTTTGTACCGGAGAAAGCATTATCTATAGCTGACTATGTGTCCTCTCTCGAGTCAGACTTGATTTGCCACACAGACATGCCTTTACTTGTCAGAAGATAGCTCTCATCTTTCAAAATGCCTGTTGGTGGTGGAAACAGCAGAGGCACAGCTCTTGTCCCATCTGTGTCATGGAAACTCAGTCAAAGTCTCTCTTACAGTAAACAGAGTTGCCTGTTTATGGAAGACTTTTTGTATTTTTGCACGGCCACCGTTATCAAATCGGCTTCCAAAAGGAATTTGACGGTAACTTATAGAGTTAGCCAAGCTGAACATGAAATCACTAATGCATTTTTTGCTAAAGATTTCACTCTGCTGCAGTGTAATGTGGAAGCAGGAATCTAGCCAAGAAGAGAGCACAGGCTAAAACATTAGCGATGCTAGATGGAAGGAAAGGGAAGACCTTCCAGATGGTGTCAGTTAATATCAGAGTTCATGGTTATGGACACAGCAGAGGAGCAACGTTTGTCCTGTTCATGTCAATGCAACTCTGTAGACAGAGTTACCCGTTTTTTTTTTTTTTTTTGGACTTGAAAAAACTTCTGCTCAAAAAAATAAATTAATTAATAAACAGACAGGCTTACAGTAGCATTGGAAAGTTATCACAATTCTGCATTTGTCTCGGTAACAAAGCTGGTAACTGTCGGCCTCAGCTTGCTCATCAGGGACTATCTAATCATTTTGGTTCATACACATTTTCCCCCATTTCATGCAAATGTCCGATTGTTAAATGCGCTATACAGATAAAATTGAATTGAACTTTGCTAGCTCAGAGCTTCAAGTTCTCCGGTTTGTTTCGTAAGCTTTGTTACAGTAACTGCGTCTTCTCACGTGTAACTGTGACATTTTTTAATTAACTTCATCCACACAACAATTACATTTAGGCATTTGGCCCAACTTGGCAGTCTTGGGCTTTGAACCTGAGACCTCCTGAACCGTAGTCCTCCACTGCCCCGCTTACTGATTACAGAAAGCCGATTTGCACATCCATCAAAGACGGACAAGACATTCTAGGCTCTAAATCATAGCTGTGGGAGCGTCATCATACTTTACCTTTCCTACCTGAGCTGCCCTTTTTTGGGCGGCATCTTTTCCCCCCTTTCTTCCTTGTCAAGTAGCAGTCCATCAATGTCCAAGTGGTTGGAGAGCGCATTAACAACATTTTCAAATATAGATACAAAGAAGGCAGTAGTTGGTCAAAAGGTTCATGCTGTGGGTTACTGACTGGAAGGTCGGGGGGTCAGGCATTACACTGCCAAGCTGCCACTGTTGAGCCCTTGAGCAAGGCCCTTAGCCCTGTCTGCTCCAGCAGCGGTGTATCCTGACTGACCCTATGCGCTATATACTGACCCCAGCTTCCTAACTGGGCTATGCAGAGATAAATAAATAAATAAATGAATAAAAAGTCTTATACTACCTGCTTGTCTTACATAGAAACTCACAGCTGCTTTAAATGAAAACTTTAAAATTTTAAAGATCAAGCCTGTACATATCTGAATAAAACTGGAACGTGTATTGATTATCAGGGCTCAGTACCATCATCTCTGAACCGACTGTATGCAGCAGAAAGGAATGTTCCTTAGTCATGGGTTGGACAGATTTAATTCCCACTGGCTTCTTCTCATCTAACAGCATAATGTTTTCCTTTCCAAGTGCAGGTGCTCTCCTTCAAATCAATAAGAATAGTGCTGTAGCTTCTTTCATGCTGTGCTTCAGGAAAAGGGAAAAGACCCATAATGGTACCGGATATTCGTGCCTTTGAGCTTTACATGTCACCAGGACATCTGTGATAGCTCAACATTTTGTTCACTAAAACACCTTGCTATAAATGTACTGTATAGTCACAAAGATTGTTGAGCATTGATCAAAAGTGATTTAGATCACTGGTTTGGTTGCAGGCAGAAATCAATTTTAGATTACTCTCTCACTCACTCATCATCTAAGACATGTGGTTATATTCTGCATGTCCTATGAAGGTTGGTAGCATCGGTACTTCACACCTCCAGGGTTCACGGTTCAAACTTGAAGCGTATTGTCTGTGATTTTATGAGGTTTGATGTTTCCCCCACATCTTTGTGTGTTTCCTGGTTTCCTTCCATCTCCTACAAACATGGCAGAAACTTGAAATGATCACCAACAGTCTCTGAATCCACCACTACCATGACCATGATGAAGATGGTTATTAAATAATTAATGAGTGAATCAATCAATTAATTAATAAAAGACCTGATTCTTGAATTAATGCCTGTCTGAAACAGGATCATATTAGAGTCCCTTAAAATGTCACCTTTCCATCACCACACCATTTTAAATGAAATGAGTGTTATTAGAAAAAGGTGTTTTGCTGAAAAATACAAAAATGTGCTTTACCTGTATCAACCGGTACCTTTTTAAACCCAGCAGAAAGACCTGGCAGAGATATTGAATTCAAGCCTGAGGCAAAGTAAAAGGACAGCACACTCCAAGCAGTACTGATAATCACTAATGTTGAGAGAACTCCAGTTTGTTGAAGACCACGAAGAGAACTTCAAAGCACTAAGGAAGCCCTACAAGGATACTTCCATCACATGATGAAAGTCAAAGCCCTGAGGAAGAGATTAGGTCTCGTGGGTTTTCAAAAGATGGAAAATTATCCAGTGGATGAATCATAAAATGTTTAAAGCAGTGATGTTCTCTCATCCACAAACGGTTGGTGTGTTGTCGTCCTCCTGATCCAACTCCTGCTAGAAGTGCAAGCCTGACCTCTGAGCTCTAGTTGTCTTCACACCTTGGACTTTTGGTTCTGTACTAGTGTAGTTATATAGGGAAGGCATGGCTGCAGTATGTCTTTCCAACTAAGTGAATAAGACTGGATACTCTTGCTTTTACCTGTTCTGTCGGTTGCATGATGTTGCCATCTACTGGGCTTCATAAATACAAAGTGCAAAAATATTACCAGATTCATTTGAGAATTGAACAAAGCTTGGTTTATTAAGCAGTTACTTTTGCTTTAATAAGTAAACAGAAGACAAATTGTGAACATGTCAAACATCACATTTGATGACGTGTTCCTATAGGCAGATTAAAAAATACGCCCTTATTAAAAATACAGTAAATCATTATTAAATTAAATAGGTTTTAATTAAGTACAGAGTTAGATAAATCAAAACAAATTAAGCAATTCTGAAATATATTAATATTAATAAAACCTTAAATCAAGGATGAGTAAAGCTTCAAAACCAGCAAAATTATTTACATGCGATTCAAGTGTTAATACCTTTTCACATATGTCAAATAGGTTAGAGTCTTACATTCCCTTCTTTCATCAAGAAGTAAATATACTGCATGTGTGTGTGTGTGGTGTGTAGAGTCCTCATTAGGCCAGAGTTACTCGCTGACCTGGTGTAAACAGCACAGTGTTCTGAGACTTGCCTTCTCTCGAAGCCCCAAATGACTCATAACTGCAGTGACACACAAGCACAAAAATACGTGTCAAACTGTGATTATTTTTAGACATAAATAGAAAAAAATAAATAAAAACACTGGTAAATTAAATGTACTCACAGATCAGTATACTTCCTCCAGTCCTGTCTGCTGATAGAGGCTCTGGTGTGAGCTAGTGCAGACATGAGGTGAGACTGACAGATCAGGAGCACAGGTTTAACAGGGCCCGTCTGTCCCAAACCGAGGTCCTCCTTTAAACATACACAGAAACACAACAACATGGCAAACCATCCTGGATGGATTTCATACCCAATAAATCAGAGATTTATCATTATGTGATTATGTTTATGGGTCTTTAACTGACTGGACTCCTGTTATAGCTGCTTTTGACCGTGTTGAGATCGGCTCTCAGGCGCTCGGACTGCTCCGGGGTCAGTTCCTGGAAGCCCTGCTGCACGGACGACATGAGCACTGGTCCTCGGAGGAACGTCACGTCTCTCGCCGACGCACCGGTCAGATCGTGTGTGGTGGAGTTGGGCACAGACATGCACTGTGAATTCTGTGAAAACAGAGTGAAACAAATGTAATGTAGATCATATTAGAATCATCCATATTTTCATGGCTTAATCCAGGTTTAGATGTGCGCTGTTACACCGTTTCACTACAGACTGTGTGCGCGTGTTCTCTGTGACAGCCGACAGTAGATGATCAACATGTGTTAACGACAAACTTTTTGCTGATGTCATCTAACAGCATGATCGCTTTCTCTGCCAGGAAATGAGTTCTTAAACAGAAACAACTATTTGTGTAAGAGTAGAGCAAGCCGCTATGAATTAGAACGACATGTTTTTAAAGACCTTAAACACATTTCACATCTGGATAAAAGACGACAACATGGAATACCGATTCTTTAAAATAAGCATAGCGTAACAAGAAACCACATTTTCCCTGTCCATTAGCATTCATGGAAGTAGAAACAGTTTCATACTGTATGTCATGCTCAAATCTAAGTTGAGTTTTTTTTAATGCTCAAATCTAGTTTTTTAGGCTGCTACATTATGTATAATTCTAGATCAGAGATAAACGTCACAGTCAGAGCAGGAAAATGTATTATGACCTCGACCTATGGTAATATACCTACAGTATATTCACCTGATTTTTGATTTAATACTTGAAAAAAAGTATTAATCCCAGAGGAAATTAGACGAGACCATCTCTGAACAGACTAAAATGATTGTTACCAGCTCGGAAGGTGAATGGTGGCCCAGCTCTAATTCAAATGAGCTGCCAAAGTAGAGGCGCCAGATATTGTGGTTTAAATCTTCGGTGGGAATCTCGCTGTGCTCCAGTGCCACCGCAGAAGTCTCCATTCCGGCCTCGGTCTCTCCTGCAGAGTCGTCAGATCCACTGCTGTGGTTCAGGAAAATCAGCGATGATACGCTTACTTCACTGTCTGATCCCGAGCCCAAATCCTGCACCATAATCAAAGCAATAATATTACCTTTGAATGAGATTTTTCATTTATAATTTTTGTTTTTTAATGTTTTAAAATAGCACAAAGCTTATGTCATCACTCTTCATTCGCAAAAGTGGTTTCTGACCACAGCTTGGTTAAGACCCGCTGCATGAGTGCACTTAAAAGGTTTTCACGGCTCTCCTGTTAACACAATTACAAAGTGGATTAATGTGGAAATTTACTAGCGGATCTAAACTAGCGGATTTTCCATCATAAATAAAATTCAGGGCTCCACCATACGGTGGAATGTGAGGAAGAAGCTGGAACGTTTTGAAGATGAAGATGTTAAGTATAAGTATAGACAAGCCTATGCCATAATGAAGCCACCATGAAATTCTGTGTGTGTGTGTGTGTGTGTGTGTGTGTGTGTGTGTGTGTGTGTGTGTGTGTGTGTACTGTATGTGTGACTCACAGCCAGCACGCTAGGGCCCAGACTGCTGTGAATGGCCTCCAGCTGAGCATTGTATAATAGTCCTTTCAGGTCGGCTCCGGTGTACAGCTCCGTGGCTATAGCGATCTGCTCCAAGTCCACATCTGTAGCCAGTGGCACAGCATGAGTCAGTGCCTTTAGGATCTCCAGCCTGGCCTCCTAAAGGCAATAACACTTACAGTCACGCCTCAGACCACCTAAACTCTGACTGCATTACCATCAGACTGAAGAGTGCAAATGCCAAGCTGCAAACATGATATTTCATCATTCCCTCCCTATGTTACTCATGCGTATTATGCCTTCAAATAATTCAATCTGTTTCCATAGTAACAGGGTGCAAATGGGAATACGTAGAGCCTGGAGCACATTTAATACTAAATGTTACCAGGCTAGTTTAAGACAACTTTTTTTTATTATTATTTTGAAAAATGTCTTCTATGCACAGGGATATGAACAATGTCAGTAAAAATTCATGCCTCCAGTGCAGGGTTCTTCAACTCCAGTCGTGGAGGGTCAGCGTCCACCACAGTTAATTACCAGGTTCAGCGGCTATGTGTACGTGTTCTTGGATTACAAACAGTGCTGGACGCTGGACCTCCAGGACTGGTGCTGTACCAAAAATTCATTTGTAAGAAGTCATACAAGACTGACCCGGTCTGGAGGAGGGCAGTACAGGGTCTTGTCCAGCCGCCCGGGCCTCAGCAGTGCAGGGTCGATCAGATCAGGACGACTGGTGGCTCCAAGCACGTACACTCCTGAGATTTAATAAAATACATGGATGCATTAAGACTAAAGGAATTTTATGTGAACGTCTGCTGCCGATATAAGCCTCTTTAGGCATTAGCAAAAAATAAAGAATAATGAGACACTGCTGAACATCATGAAGGGAGGGGTGTCTCTTTCAATCCATCTTGTTTACTGTATATTAGGGCTACTTATTAGATTTAAATCAATATGATTATGAACTGTTGTGCTCATGATTATATGATATAAAAAAGATGTGTATACAAAAAATGTGTAAAAATAATGTGCTGAAATAAAGTTATGTCCAACAAAGCTAATGGGCAGTTCATACTACATGTATTGACAAGCCACAGTTTTCATCAGACAGTGCAAATACAGTCTCCTGAGGTCAAGTCAGGGTAACTTAAAATCCCAGAAATTCAAGGTGTGTTGCTCTCCTACTCACCCTGCAGCCCTTCGACTCCATCCAACTGTGTGAGCAGCTGGTTAACAACTCGGTCAGTGACCCCTGTACTGTCATGTCCTCTGCGCGGGGCCAGGGAGTCGAACTCGTCAAAAAAAAGGATGCACGGCTTAGCTGCCTGTGCTCTACAGTGACACGAAAAAAACAAGAGAGGAAATAATAAAAAATGAATAAAAACAAGAATTTATGAGAATTTATACTCCAGCAAGGTTAAATGCTCTGGTTGGGCAGTAAGTGCAGAAGGTTCAGCTATATCATGGACTATTGATTAATAACAATGAGCTTTTTCTAAAACAGTACTGTCCTAGTCTATATTAACAGCTGATAATGTCCCATGTACCCTAAGATTAACAATAAATTATTTTTAAAAGGCTATTTTAGTCAAACTTAAAATTATTTATATGGGAATGCTTATTTTAAATAAGTCTCAATTTCCCAACCCTAAAAGATCTAGAGGACAGAAGAGTTTTTGCTTTTTGATCTCTTATACCAGGCTGGGTTTGGAAAGACAGACAGAGAGAGTGCGGTGACTGGGGACGGTTCTGGCCTTGGCTATTTGAGGACTCGTGTCTACAGTCGCTCCATAGTCAGGACTGGAATTTCCTACATTCTACCTGAGCCTCCAATAATGAACAGGAATCCATATTAACTTCAAGACTTCCAGCATGAACTTCCAGCTGCCTAACACACAGTATGACTGCAGATCAATCACTGCTATCTGATATCACTCAAATGAGCATGGTATCCCTGTTGAGTCCGGTTCCGCTCAAGGTTTCCTCCTATTGCCATCTCTGGGGGTTTTTCCTTGTCATCGTCGTCTTGGGCTTGCTCATCAAGGACTATCTGATTATTTTGATTCACGCACAGTTTTTTAATGAATTGAATTGAATTGAAAGTGACTGGTGAGGACATCAATTTAGGTGTGCCACAGACTCCCCCTTAGGTGTTAACAGGAACGTTCTCTTATACGGAACGTTACTTATAAACTGATAAAACATCTGACGTATCATTCAGTAAGTACTTAAACATTGTTATTTTTGGCAAAACGCTCCGGTATACCTGTGGAACTGAATGTTTTTTGGAGGATTATGATACGAACCTCTGAAACACGTCTCTCACGGCCTGCTCACTGGCGCCGATGTACTTGCTGAGCAGCTCGGGTCCCTGGAGGAGCGCAGAGAACAGTTTAATCAATCAGCTCGCCTAAGATGCTGACACTTAAGCCCGATACACAACACAACAAAGAAATGTTTAAAGGTTTGCGACTATCAAACGGGATTTTTTCAGCATGCTCACACACAATTGTATTGAAAACTCCTATGATACATTCAACCATGCAAGAGAAACAGCTGCATCTAAAAACAGCAGAGATCTCCTCAACAAGAAAGGAATTCATACTTCTCAAGTTTTTAATTTTATTTTGCTTTGATAAGCAACTGTTAGGACATTAGTCATGCCTTAAATAAAATGCTTTTCACTTTGGTACACGATGGTAGGAGAATTTAAAGCATATACTAATACATACCTTAATGCTGATAAAGTTCATGCCACTCTCCTTGGCAACAGCTCCAGCCAGCAGAGTTTTCCCAGTGCCAGGCGCGCCGTAGAGCAGCACACCAGATCGATGGCGAATTGGCAGACTCGAAAAGAGCACGGGGTACTGCAATATACCATACTGCACATTAGCAGACAGCTAGAAGGTCCAATATGAGTAATTCTTATTAGAAGTGATGCATCTCTTTAGATTAATGGCAGAATGTCCAGTCGCTTAGACTTGATCCCAACGTTCACAGAGTGGCTGCTAAAATGTTACGGTAAAATGACTCACTGCTTCACCTCCACCTCCGCTTTACCTTGGCAGGCAGTAGGACGGTGTCCATAAGAAGTTGGCGTGCATGATGAAGACCGCCCACCTGCTCCATCCCTGCGACACTAGGCACCTGCAACTGCACCCCCCACAGAGAGGGAGGTGTGAAACCCTGCAGAGCGTGATGCAAGTCCATGCTGCTCAAACACACACCTGCAGGACATCACAGATCTTCAGATAAACACGCACCATACATATCATAATCAGTCAAACTTTGCTAAGTGCTTGCCTTGAGTGCTGCCGTTAGCTCTGTTGTGTACAGCGCTGGCATGGATGGCCCTGTCCAGTAGAAGGTTCAGATCTTGTGGAAGATAGCCTTCGGTTTTCATGGCAATGTCGTCCAGATCAAGAAACCCAGAGTGGTCTGCAGATATGATGTTTTTACGGGTCATCAGTGACTTCAGGATGTCCACTCTCTGAATCTGTAGGGAGAGAGTCACCGCGGAGAGATGGCAAATAATCCATAAATTAATGTTGCAAAATAAAAACAAAAGCATAGTATAACATCATACAGTTTAATATCATGGTTTTCGATATACTACTGTACTGTATATTCACTTTCCTCAGTGAAGACGAGTCAAACTGGGACTTTTAATTGAGCAGAATAACAGACACAGTTATTCCTTTATATAATCCCCTGCTTCACTAAACAAGGAATAACGCTTTCTTAGCACGTCGGATCCAAGATCAGACTGCCTGCTTTATGTCTGAAACGCTGGCCTCCCAGGAACTCCTTGAACGGCCTAAACATGAGGAAATGGCTTGAAGTGAGCCCAGAATAAGCCATTATTAGTTAAACTATAAGTATAATAATTTAGTTTACAGGGTACATCACAATGCTATTAATAATGATATTTTACAGTTTTCGTTACCTGCTCTCTGTTTAAAATTAATGAACTTTTTAACATGTATACAACTGTATACATAATATATTATACTATTAATAATAATAATAATACTAATAATAATAGTACAAGACATATTGACGAGTACAATCAGGCTGAAATAGAGACCATCCCTTGTTTAGTTTGGCAGATTTTAATCAGTCTTTCACTGATTCACTTTAATGAAAGATTAATTGAAGCACTTTATAAATTTAGTTTTGCATAAATGTTGACTGCTCCAACAACTGCCGTTAGAGATTAAATTAAAACAAGAATTAAATCAGGAAATCTAGAAATAATCACTGCTGTGTTCGTTTTGTTCTGTTGCCTACACTGATTGCTATTAATGTGTTTTAATCAAACAAAGAAATACTTTCTACAATCATCTAACGTAAACGCAGAATACTATTCACTTTTCATGCGTAATAAACCGGTGTGATTATAAATGTGCACTCTATGCAAAGAGTTTATTGAGCCAACCTGGTTGGGGGGCTCGATTTTACAAAAGCTCTGAAAGAAGTGTGAACCCTGGACTTCAGTCAACACCGGGTGAAGAGATTGTTCATTCTGCGCTGTGACCAGCAGAGTCACCAAACTGGAGCGTCCCACCACTTCATCCACCAAATCCTTCAGGCCTGAGCAAAACAAACACACACACACAGAGTCTCACAATTGGATGACTGTTTGGAACAAAGTCATATACATACAGTAGTTTGTATAGTATTAGGCTGCAGGTGTGGTATACTCTGTGCAATGTGGAGATGCAGCACTGCCTCTGCACCCTGCTCCTGTTCAGGCGTGGTAGCGGCTCCAGTCATGTGATCTAAATCATCCAACAGGACCACTGACGGTTGTCTCCACACTGCTTGCTCAAAGACCTCGTCCAGTCTCTGCCTCACTGTGTCTGCCCGTTTACCTGAGGGATGTGAACATCGTTCATATGACAGCACTGCTGATTGGTCTAAAAGTATTGATTAGTTTTCTATAACAGCAGGCTTTTCCAGCTTGCAAAACAAATCAAAGGTTTAAATAGTAATGGACTCCTTCTAATAGGTTTCTGTGTTAAGACGGTACACAGGAAACCGGATTTACAAACAAAATTGTCTGTAAATGTTGTCATGGTGATGTAGCATTTTTGTATTGAGTCTCTAGTGTGAGAGCTTTGTAACAATCAGACGTAAACCTGCTACTTAAATTTATTGACAAGGGAAAGTCCTCAGGAAGTTTCTCAGGAATACATGACAACATGCATAGTACAACCTATTCCTCAAAACACAACTTTCCACAACATTAAGCATACAGTACCTATACAAAATTAAAAAAAAAAAATACCATGTCATACTTTAATAAATTACAACTGGTTAACAAAGACAAGTTGCTGTGATACAGGAGAAACAAAAACACTTTAAAGTGTGCTGTTTAAGGAAACATGAAAAGTTTTTTTGTTCCTTAATTATAAAAAATATTTATTACTGGATTTGTTTCTTACACAGATGAACAAACATCTTGGCCTACCTTTAAGTTTCTTGGAGTCCAGGATCTCGATATGGGCATCCAGCTCTTCAAGAGCTTTCATGCAAAGAGCCTTAGCTAGCGACGTCTTTCCACTGCCCTTAACATATGCACAGAAAGAGATATTCTAAATGAATGCACTGATTAGGAAAAACCTTAAGGGCTTGTTGCTATAATGATCTACCTTTGAGCCTTGCACTTAAAGGATTAAAATGTCTAATTAAAATGAGTCAAATGGTCACCTTAGTTCCTGTGATGAGCAGCGCTCCACTCCGGAGGCCAGACCCGATGGAAATCAACTCACATGAAAGTGGACCTCCCATCAGACTGTGAGAGATGTGTTCAAAAGCACATGTAGCGATGTCCTCCACACCACTGAGCAAGCAGAGATCTGATAAGTACTCGTTTGACACTTAAGCATGTATGTTTATGTAGCATTGATGTGTTATTTACCCAAGAGAGCTGAGGGCAGGAAAGTCAGCGCAAGTTGACCTGTCTGCATCGTGACCTGTTGTTTGGATCGACACACGAGGCTCCTTGATGACCTAGATCAAATAATAAAAAAATGCCTCATTTTAGTTTTTGGAAAACTAAAGTGAATGTTTTCAATGGCATTGTAAGTTTTACTGAGCGGGCTGGAGAATACGAGATCTTCTGGTAACTTTATCATACTTGCTCCTTTCTATTTTCATTCAAAACCCAGAGGCTTTCTTTACAGGCTTGCAAATAATCTTTTGTATTGTTATTTATTTATTAATTTTTAAGTTCTGTTTGGATATAGTAATTAAAAAGATGTACATAATAATGCAGACATGATAAACATGTATAGCAAAATTTGTACTAAAGTTAATATGGTGCCTAAGACTTTGCACAGTACTGCACGTATATACTGCACACACACACACACACACACACACACACACACACACACACACACACACACACACACTATATAATAATCAAGTTTTATCAAACATTTTCGGTCAGTGAAATGGAAATAAACGCTTCATGACTCCAGAAATTTGGCACAATATTATTGGACCCTGGAATAAGAAGTCTAACATTTGAATAGTTATAGAATAGGAATAAGGTCATAAATATATGTGAACTGTCAGGGTCTAGGAATTTATTTTACATTTCTCTACATGTCCCTGGCTGAAAAATCCCTGAGGTATCCTGAATTTAATTGCTATATTTTAACATGAGAATGAGTACGGGTTTTTAAAATGCCAAAAAATAATACTCAACATTTAATTTAAATATCTATGATGTCATTTGAACTATTACTGTTCCACCGTATATCCATCATGTACCTGTATATCTGCTTTGTAAAGGGCACTAGTGGATAAAAGAAAGATCTCGTCCACTTGCTTTGGCTCGGCTTCAGGTTTCAGTACAGTCAACATGAACTCAGACTTTCCTAAGAAAACATCAGGAACCAAACCAGCATTAAAGGCAAATCATTACTTGATAGGTCAAACCATAGGCGGCCTTGTTTATACCTTCATTGCACCGCAGGACAATGATGTCGGTCCGTGCTGTGAGACACGCTAAAGGCTGATGGCTCAAAGCATGAAGCCAGCCAAGGAAAGCAGACTGAACGTCTTCCTCTCTTTCACTCTCAGCCTGCGGAAACAATTTTCTCATAACAGAAGAACTGTGTTCCGCTATGTGCATTAAATAAAGGTCATAGCTTGTACAGTATGTGAATGATAAAATGTTTTGAAATGTGTTAGGTACTAGTAAATAGAGAAGACACACACTCACCAGCGGATGTAAGGGTTGAAGTAAAACAGCTAGTGCTACTTTAGGGGTGCAACTCAAAGGACGGACTTTCACAGCACAGTGTGCATCAGCGCTCAACCTGTCTCGTAAACTGCTTGGGATCTGGAGAAAGAACAGAATGACGGCTGATCATCCTGTGTTCATCGTAAGCATCAACATAAGCATCTTCTAGTCCTTTCCTTTTAGTAATAGCAGTGCTTCTCAACCTACAAGCGTTACACGTGTTACATCAGTTCATTTGTAACTGCGATGTGAGCGAAAATAGTTGCCCCATTTGTGATTTGCACGAATGAAGAGCAGTGTGCAATGATCCATTTTGTGTGGTCCAAGTGTGGACCTGGTGCCGAAACAACTCACGGAAGAGCGTAAACAGAAGAGTTTGGATATCTGCAAACTAAATTTGGACCGATACTCTAAGGAAGGTGAAAGTCAACCTTTAGCTAGAAAGTCAACCTTTAGCTAGAAAACTGATGCTTACAGTTTTCTGGGATGCTCAGGGTCCAGTATTGATCAAATCATCAATGATCAAAAAGGTTCAACAACTAACAGTGCTCATTACAGTAAGATGCTTATTTAAGAGCTGAAGCCTAAACTTCGAATTGAACTCGGAGGAATGCTATCCAAGGGCGTTAAGCTCTTGCATGACGGTGCACGTCCGCACACTTCTGCCCACACTCCCGACATTCTGTAAAAAATTTGGTTTGAGGTTTAAAAGCTCCTCCTACATTCCAGATCCCGTTCCATCGGACTTTCACTTGTTCGGTCTTCTGAAAGCATGATGAAGAAGTGGTACATTCATGGCTCGCAGCTCAGCCCCAAACATTTTTAATGACGGAATATAAAAGCTTGTTGACAGATAGACAAAGTGTCATGAAAAGCTCATGTATTTGTCTTTTCTAAAATTTCATTAAAATGAATTCTACACCCAGAGTGCAGATAATTTGTGATTCACCCTCAAGCTATGTTATATTATAATACTAAAAACAAGACACTATAAACTGCTAACACTTCTAATTGCTAAACATCCATTGATCTACGTATTAAAAAGCTTTACATGTATGATAACTGAAGAATACTCACCCAAACCTTTCCACTATAAATTTCTCCCACTTTACAGGATCTCTGAGCCAGTTGCAGCTTCTCTACATCGTGGCAGATCATCCTGACCACCACAGATTCTTCTGCATGTTCTTGCATTTCTGTATCAGTCTGAGAGCCGCTGCTCTTTTTCTTCTCCAGCGCTCGTCTGGCTTGCCCCCTCACTTCTTTAGGAGATTGAATCTTTGCTAGTCTCCCATAGGTTAATACAGGCTGTCCTCTACTCCAACAGTCTGATTGGTGCCATGGGAATACATGAACGTCTCCATGACTTGACCCGAGATGATTGATTGTTGCCGGTGGAGATCCACACACTCGAAGTACGCAATCTTGGAAGACAGCGGGGATAGAAGGGACTTCAGGAATCTCCTTTGCAGGCTCATATTTTCCTGTGAACACGTACCTTAACAGACTCCTCAGATCAGACATACCACCCCAATTACTCTGCCTGCAATCTGGCTGATTGGTGATGGACTCGGGCAGAGAGTCAGTTCCAGTAGAGGAGGTAATGGATGAGGATGTGGGTTCAGCAGTCTGCTGCCTTTGCAGAAGTTGGTTCTTTGGTTCTGTATCTGAGGGACAATGAGGAAGTTGCCTGATTCCAGGACGAACTTTGGGAGAGACCACCAGTTCAGTGAATTGCTCCAATCGGCCATATGAGACAGAAGGAGAGACGGAGACTATAAAGACAAGAGTGGAAATGGGTTACAGAGAGCAGTAATTGTAGAGAGTACACAATTTTAACAAAACAAACATTGAGGTTATTAACCTATCTTGATGTAGATGACAGTGTGTTGGTCCACCCACACAGGGAACACTGCATCTCTGAAGACCACTCGGATCTGGTCTAAAAGTTGCTGTTCTAGAGCCAAGCAGTGAAGCTCCTGCAAACATTTAAATATGTACTTAGTTAGAATTGGTAACCTGCTTCAAGGAATACTATAAAGAATAAATGTGAATTAAAAAAAAAATATATATATATATATATATTATATATATATATATATATATATAATAATAATTAGAACACTTGGCTTGTTTTATACAAAGATTGCTTGATAAAAAATAAAACATTATACAGTCACATTATACATCAAAAGCTACAATATACTTTCATAATGAACTCCAGGTCCCAATTAGTACTGTTGTCTCCTCACACCTCCAGGATCTCCGGTTTGATCCTGAACTCAGGTTACTGTTTGTGGGGAGTTTTTTATATATATATATTTTTTTTTTGCCTCAGTGCTACCAAGAGCATGGCAATAGAAGAAATGAAAAAAAAAAGTTTTTAAATGGTCATAAGTAAGTCTGACAATGCGTGTGCAATAGGGATGGGAATCACTAGACACCTCCCGATACGATAATACGTAGGTGCAAATTCTATAATTATTCCAATTTTATGAATATCCTGATTCCTTTTCATTTTTCTCAGATTTTTGTTACATTTTTAAACCTTTAAAAAAAGCCTCAGTACAGGCTTCTGTGCTCGGTACAGTTTGCTCAGATTGTTTATCTGTGGATATCTGTCTCAGATCTGTCGATCTCAGGCCATAGCCAATCAAATTTTGGTCACTAGCCGACCGACCGGTTCATCTCTATTACAAATTTTTAATTGATTTTCGAGTCAGTGTGGCGATACACAAAAGAATCACAATTCATAACTGAATCGATTTTTTCCGCCCATCTCTAGTGATCTATCATTTAAAGATCCAGGGTGTTCTCCCAGTTTGTGCCCAGTATTTTTAAAATCTATGTTGACCAGATCTACAGTGAACCTGAACAATATAAAGTGTTCACTTAAAATTAATGAATAAATAAAAAAGTTATTTATAGCAATTTGGTTGATTCAAATAGGAATATTTGGAATATTAGCAACAGCAATTACGAATGATTATGAGAATTTTGTCCAGCTAAAAGCTGGAAAAGTAAAACTCGTGCCATTATGTATAAATACTGTCATATAATGTACACTGATCAGCCATAACATTATGACCACCTGCCTATTATTGAGTTTAAATATTGAGGGGAAAAAAAGGAATCACCTGTTGGCATGAATGACCTGACACCTTTCTATTGGAGAAGGGCCAAATTGTGATGATGGAGAACAGTGGTCAGGACATACCAAAAATAATGCAAGAAAGGAAAACCGGTGAACTGGTGACAGGGTGGCCAAGGCTTACTGATGCACCTGGGAAGTGAAGTCTGACCTGTGTAGTCTGATATAATAGAAGCACTAGTGTAGATCAAGTTGACGAAAAGCTTAATGCTGGTTGTGATAGAAAGCTGTCAGGACTCACAGGTCATCATTGTTATGGTGGCAAAAGGGGGACCTACTCAATATTAGGCAGGTGGTCAATATGTTATGGCTGATTTGGTTAAGTGTAAATTGTAAATGGTAATAAGACCTCACCAGGATTTCCCAGTCATCTGAGGTGAGAGGTTCCACAAACACCTGCTGCACTGACTGCACCTGAGCACATGGCCTCAGGAACCCCTAGGGGGAAACAAACAAAACAAACAAAGTTCACTGTAAATTACTCTCCTCTCAAAACAGTGTGATCACAGCATTGAACTGAGTTACCTGTGTCCCTTCACATAACCCAAGCTTCTCTCCCAGCTGCCTGCTGAGCTCAACCCTGTCCTCCTGCCCTGATGATAATGTGTTCCCGCCTCTGATCCAGCTTAAGAACACTGCTTTATCACCATCAGCCCACGACAACTCCAACACCTGACTCTGCATTTATCACACACACACAGGATTCAGGCTTACAGAGAGTAAGGACAAAGGACAACACTGTTCAGTTTCATACACACCTCTCGGAGACACAGCTGAGAGACTAAGTTGGGTGACAAGTGGAGAAAGCAGTTTTTGGAGTTGTTAAACAACAGTGTAACCGGTTGAATCCCATAGCTGCCTAACATTTCATGGGGAAATTATTTCAAATGTTTATTTTGAATGGTTATGCAACTCTCCGATACTGTTGAGCTAACTAGCTAACGTGAGCAGACGTAAGCCTCCATGCTAACCATGTCAATAGTACAGACCAGGCGTGAATAATAGAGCTGTCGATAACGCGATTTGACACTAGATATAAATGACCGCTTATTTATAAAAGACATAAATATTTTTGTTATTTCAAACTCGAAAATTATATATGATTTTAAAATATTTTAAAATAAGCTTTAAAAATTAAGGCAAGCCTGTCAACATTCCAATCAGTGTGTTTAAGTAAATTCATAAATTTTTCTTTTCTTTTTAAATAGCCAAACATACTGTATTCAGAATATAAAAAATGTTAATTTAAAATCTGTAATGATTGAGAATACTATGTAAATAGTATAATTTATTTCTGCAAATATAAACCCGTTCGATCGATTAGTTTGGTCTTGTGCAGCGTTTATGCCCGCTAACGATTTACTTTCTGAGAATTTGTACTTACAGTGATTACTTATTAATCTATTAACCTTATCAACTGCTAGCGGTTCAGCATGGTTACTAAAATAAAAGGTTAACGCTTAAACTTACTACTAAAGACCGAATAATAACCATAACTGAAAGTACTGTTGAAACATCATCACAGTGTGATGAAAAAAACAGGTAGATAGATAGGTAAAATATCTTTATTATTTTCACATGTACAGTAAAATTTTATTAACATCGCACAGTAATAAACGTACTTGAAGCCGGACGTTAAACATTGAAAAAAAAAAGTTTATATAATAAAACTCGAATTGATCGACAATGTCAGGAGCACTTGAATGCTACATTGGTTGTAACGTCTCCACCCCCCCCCGTTCCGCGCATGCGCTTAGAAGATTGTGAGAAAACATGGCGGCTTCCGATGGCAACTCTGTTTGGGATACACCGCGAGTTTACAAACATCATGAGCAACAGAAAGTTTGCCATTCAAGACCCAAATACAGGGAGGGAAGAAGATTAAAAGCCGTAAAGGTCAGCTCGGTTTTACGCTATTGACATTTCAAGGGAAGATAGCAGTGTTGGCAAATGCCATTACGCGTAGACCGTGTGCTGCAGACTGTTTTGTTAGTGTGTAGTGTGCATTATAGTTGCATTATGTTATAAGAGACTTTTTACAGTTTAATTGCAGTACGTGTAAGCTACTGTAATGATAACTTTATTTCTGTTTTATGTAGAGCAGATCTTTAAGTGGAGACAAGTGGAATAGGGTCTAGAGTCTAACCCTAGTCACGAAACAGAGACCTATTTTACTGCACATGTGCATTTCACACCACCCTTGATTACATTCAGAACACATACAGATGTGTTCTGAATGTAATCAAACTGTTTGAATATTAAATTCATTTTTCAATTGTGGTTAGAAATATTCTAACTATTTATTGAAGAGCTAGAGACAGGTTTAATTCTCTCCAAATGGAAGGCAATGTTAAAAGTCTTTTAGACAGAGATCTATAGGTGGCAGTGATGCAACGTACATAACTCCAGCTAAAGGCGCAGAGTGGTACTGAGAGGAAACATGTTGAGAAGAAAGAGTGTGAGGAAGTGCTGGATAAAGCAGATGAAGAGTTTAAGACACAGAACAAGTCGACAAGATGCAGTAGATGTTTTTAAGGATGGCTCTGGAAAAATGGACTTTTTAAAAGGTAAAGAATATGAAGGAGAATGAGAACTACAGATGGTAGTAATTTAATGTAACCTACTGGATTCCAACAATTCTACCTCTATTAGAGGCACCATAGAGAATGTTTTGACCAGCAGCATCACAATTCAGTTCAATTTTATTTGTATGGCATCTCTGATCTGATTTGAAAAATGTGAGTCTCTATGGAGAGTAGCAAGGTCAGTTGAAAGCTTTCTTGGGGCCACATCGCCACCTATTTAAGACGTAAAACCAAAAACATTGCCTATCAATGACCGCTTACATGATCAGTGACTCTACCCACCCTGCCCCAGAAATAACATTATAATGGTGGATTTTAATTTCCACCGCTATAGCAAATAAAATAGATCCATATTTTATCTTCAAGCGTAGCTACTGATCCCTGGACCACTTTTATAGAAATATTTATAATTTTTTTATGAACTGTTCTACTACCATAAAAACATACTTTGCCATGAAATTAACAATGTGACAGATTCATATTAATTGAATCGTATGTGGGGCAGTGGTACCTCAAACGGTTAAGGCCCTGCGTTACTCATCGGAAGGTCATGGGTTCAAGCCCCAGCACTGCCAATTTGCCACTGTTAAGCCCTTGAGCAAGGGCTTTTGTATATATATATATATATATATATATATATATATATATATATATATAAACTGTATATTTCACTATGCTGTAAGGTATATGTGACAAAGTTAAATCTTTGTGTAGATAAAGCATGCATTAGTGTGCAATTTCCACACATTCTTGCTCTGTAAATAAGACACAGTGTTTTTTCAAGTGATTTTTTGCGTGTTTTTTGCCTTGTCTCCTCTTAGGTGTACACTATTAACTTGGAGTCTCGGTTTCTCCTGGTGCAAGGAGTACCTGCTATCGGTGTGATGACTGAGCTGGTGCAACTTTTTGCACTTTATGGTGTGATTGAGGAATATAGAGTTCTTGATGAATATCCTGCTGAAGAATTCACTGAAGTTTATCTGATGAAGTTCCAGAAACTAACAAGTGCAAGGTGAGACGCAGTGTCTTATAGGATTAATGAATATAGCTTCCATGGCATTGTTATACTAAATGGTTAATGTCTTTTCAGAGCTGCTAAGCGGAACACCGATGAGAAAAGCTTCTATGGGGGAATACTCCATGTGTGTTATGCTCCTGAGTACGAGACTGTAGAAGACATAAGAAAGAAGCTGCAAGACAGGAGGAGATACATAAACAGAGCATGTATAAAATCAGGTAGCATGATGAAATACTTGCACACACTTTTTAGATTCATGTCAAAATGTTTAAGAACCTGATGCTTTTTAAGACATTCCATGCCTAATAAATTGTCTTGCACAAACTAGTTACAGAAACAGAATGTGAAAAGGAACCCACGAGATCAAAAAAAAACAAAGGATCATCGGTACCAGGATCTACTCCAAGGGAAGATGACGACATTATTCATACAGAGACTTCAAATCACAGCACTTATTCAGGTTTTCCACTCTTACCCTTACCACCACAGAGAGAAGCCCCTCAGCACTCTTCACCTTCTAAAGGATTTAAATCACACAGGATACAAACAAGTGCACAAACTGAGGATAAGATGGGTTCTCTGCATCAATTCATTCCAGTCTTCCCAGAACCTTCAAAAAAGAACTCTAATTTGCTAAACGCAGCATTTGCTGACAAGGAAGAACCAGACAGGACTAAAAAATCCAAAGATCCTCCATCCACTGCGCCAAGGTTTATACCAAGGACGGCCCGCTTGGAAAACAGAAAGAGGAAAACAGAGGCCAGTACAGACTTGTTGGGAATATTGGACAAAAATGCTCCTTTATTTGGACCTAAACTACCAGAACAACAGAGAATGGACATGGAGGACAATTCATTAAACATAACGGCCAACCTAATCAGGCAAACAATGACAAAGGTAAGCTGCATGTGGTGTTGTTAAAGTTGCTCAGTTACATGAATCATGAGGGTCATTTCTGTCTATTTTCTATGAAAAGGTGTTGTTTGAAGATCAATCAGAAACTGTCATGTCAGTATTTTTCATGGATGTTGTACGTACATTTCTGGATAAATTCTGCTATCTTTTACTATTCTGTAAAACAGCCAATTTCTTTTCAAGTTCGATTCTGGGGTACTGTTACATCCATTCTCCCGTAGCTGGGAGTCTAGAAGGTGTAGCTGGAAGTTCTTGCAGGGAGGGAGGGATGACTCGGTCTCACATCGATCAAAAACACAAGCCAATCATGGGCATCTGTGAGCTGGATAGCACTTGTCTCTGAGTGTGTTATGCCATGTTAGTCCCTGACTATGCATGAGCAGTAGTTTGAAAATATGCAGGCAGCTGGTGTCATGTGTCTAAAAATCACATGATGGTCTTCTCCCTTTCTGGTTGCTAGTTGTCAACTGGGAAAGTGCCCTAATAAAGATGGGTGGGAATTGGCTGCTGCTTAATTAGGAAGGTCTGGAACAAATCCACAAAAAACAAGATATTACTCAAGAAGAGGTTTATTGCAAAAAAGAATTTGTAATTATATGCACTCCAGGAAGCATTATTTCCATTGGCTTTTGCTAAAATGTAAATAAAACACTGTTAAAATCACAGGACAATAAAATAGAAAACACCTAAAAGATGTTTCTTTGGAGTTTTTGGTAAGTTGTGTTTGTAATACAGGTTTACTCTGTTCATGTTCTAGTCAAATGATCAAATACTACCTGCATGCTTATACTACAAGCAATAGATGCTTGTACTAAAGGTCAAATATTATAATAACTGGTTGTTTAAATTCTCAATGTAAATGTGACAGAAGCCAGTTGTGCTGTTTGTTTTTATTATAATGCTTTTTTTCTTATTATTTTTTTTCTTAAGGTCTCATCAGTTCCCACAGAGACAAAGAACACCAGTACCACCACCACCACCACCAAGCCCCGAAGAAGAATTTAATCACACAATGCACGTCTCACAGAGTAACATAGTAACAGTGTTGTACAGGAGCTGGGTTTGTTTTTAAAACCTTGTGTTATTTAAGAGATTTAGGGTGTCAGTGAATCCTGGAATGCATGTTGCTCAAATGCCTCTATACTCTGTAAAAAAGAAAAAAAGAAAAAAAGGAGTACATTAGTTAACAACCTTTTGCATATTAATAAAAAAAAGATAGCAGACCATGTACTTTTTTTGTGTATCTTCTTCAAACATCATTAAACATCATTGGTTCGTTTAAACTGTAGAGCAATTTTAAAAACAGGCACTATCACGTTACATTATTGGAGTTGTTTAGGAAGAAATACAAGGCTTGTTCGTGTTGTACTGCGGTTTACATCCCAGGGCTCCTTAGGAGACTGCAGCTACATTCCTAACACTATTGAACGTGTGTGATTGTGTTATTTGTACCTTTGTGTCAGGAAGGCAAGATCCAAAAGCCTCTAATAACAGACTTTCATCTCTGACAGCCTTTTCGAAGTCCGAATATGAAAGTCTGCTGTCGTGGTCGTAATCCTGGAAAACATCAGTTACAGAATATATGTTAGGTGAACTGTTGTATTTTAGCTCTCTCTCTCCCTCCCTCCCTCTCCAGATACAGTGCCATACTTGTCCCTTACCATTTTCTTTAGTATTATTTCAACAAGGTCTTTAATTCCTTCATCTGGGTCTTCCTCAGTCAGCTGTCTGATCAGGCTGTTCTTCAGCATGTGGAACATTTCCTCCCGAGATACGTAGCTGTCCCCATTCAGGTCGTACACGTCAAAACAGACTGCAGCCCAGTTCGAAAAGAGAACGTCATGTCATGGTCAGGGCTTTGAATATAATTAATTGTAGTGAAAAAGGTGTTTATTCTTCTTACATTTTATTTTCTCGTCCAGTGTGCCACGGAGGAAGACTGCTAGTCCTTCTATCCACTCTTTAACATTAATGTAGCTATCGTTGTCCTTGTCAAAGGCACGAAAAACTGAGACAGATGACAAATAAAGTAGAATTCTTGCCTTTTTACATGAAAACCTAATTAGATGTTTTCGGAAAACTCTAGAAATCTGATCTTAGCTTAAATTACTTTTAAAACACACTTCGTGAACTAACCTCGGTCCATAATCATGTCATCGGTCAGACCAAATGTGTTGTGTAGAATGTTACGGAATTTGCCCCGGTCCAGTCCGTGAGCTCCTTTCCTCTCAGTCTGTTCTCCCAACAGTGCATTAAACAGCCGGATCAGGCACTCCACTTCGGTTTTATTAACTGCAAAGCAAGAAGAACTTGTCCGATTTGTATAATTAGGAATAAACACTGACACAATTATTTGTGTGTATGTTAACGGTTATCTATAAAAGAATATCTTTTAAATCACATTATAGTTTTAAAAAAAAGTCTTTAGGGCATTTATAATACCCAAAAGCCTTTCTAATATTCACACACTACAGGCAATTTGGGAACGCCAATCAATCTTTGGACTATGGGAGGAAACCAGAGTACCTGGAGGAAACCCACCAAGCACGGGGAGAATATGAAAACTCCATGCACACTGAGACGGAAATCGAGCCTAGCCGGGAATCGAACCCGGACCCTGGAGGTGCACCACTACACCACCCATAACAGTATATTTGCTGTATTTTTGGAAATAAATTTAAATGGCTATAAGATTCAATAATTAGTTTTTCTCAAATCTAATATGCATTTAGGAAAAATTTGTATATTCACTATATGGCCAAAAATTTGAGGATACCTGACCATTATTACACTTAAATGAAGGCCTTCCCCCTTCCCCACACTGTTGACACTATAGGTTGGAAGCACACAGTGGGTTGGAATGGAAGATTGGATGTAAGTTTCCTGCACAAAGCCCTGACCACAGCCCCATTGAGCATGTTTGGAATGAACTGTAACACTGACTGCACACCAGCCCTTTTCACCCAGCATAAGTGTCTGATGCTCTGGAGGCTTGAAAAAAAAAAAAAAAAAAAAAGCCTTCCCAGAGGAGCGGAGGTTGGGAAACGGGATGTTCACCAAGCACATATGGGGGTGCTGGTCAAGTGTCCACAGACATTTAATACTGACCCCTCCAAGTTCTTAAATAGAAAGTACGGCATATCAGATGCAAACAAACGGTTATTAAAACCACTGGTCCACTCAACGTATATAGCTATGCTGCTACGATATCAGAGCTTCCAACTTTTCAGAAAAGCTTGGTGTGAGATCCTGAAAATAAGCGCATTGTTTCTACACGAGCATGCACATGACATCCCAACTATGCATGATCAACAGGCAGTTCTTGTGACTTGTGGGAACTCATGTGAGTAAACTCATGTGAGTACAATGCTGAAAAGGGTCAAGTGATGCAGTAGTTCAAGGGGTTTACTGTAAACTAGCAGAACTGGTCCCTGAGAATTTCCTGAGAGGGTTCAGAGTATTTTAACCATGGCTCAGGTTCTGTATATTTTTGTGTTGCATGTGACTATGGTGCCCCTGAGGTGCAGTAAAACTATTTACACAGGTCAGAGAATAAATTACAATATTTGCAATCATGCACTATTCATGAACACAACATAAATAGTTATGTTTAAATAGTATATTAATATGCTAACACACTTGTTTAAAAGAGCACAAACACAACACATGCAATAGTATGTGAAATGCAGCAGTCATGCACGAGCCAAGGAGTGTGTATGAGGACAGCGAGGAAACCTGATTCACGCACAAACAGATCAGAAAGAGGAAAATCAGGATTACAGAGTAACATTCATATGAATAATGTGGAACAGTGTGATGTACTTACAGTGTTTAACTTGTTTAGACAGGGTTTCTGCCCAGTTTTGAATTAACTTCCTGCTCAGCGCGGACATGCTTAAAGCGCACGCTCACCAAGTCGGCGTATGTTGACGCTGGGTTACCATGGAAACTCCAAATCGCCTCTAGGGGGCGATAAAAACCTACATCTCTTCCTTCAGGCTGAATCCCGAAAGTTCTAGATGTCGCACTCTAGGACAACAAAAACTATTCATAAATAACGACAAATTATGTCTTAAATACTTTTATTCCAACAATTCTGAAGACATCCAAAATGTCCAATAATCTCTTTTAAACAGTATTGAGATGTATCTGCTACTTATGCTCTGCTAATTAATTTATAACGGCTCTTATCCGAGGTGCTGTTTGTTATTTGGTGGTTTTTGAGGCTGGTAACTGTAAATTAACTTCTCTGCAGCAGAGGTAAGTTTTTTCGTCTTGCTTTTCTGGGATAGGTTTCATGAGAGACAGTTTTATCACTGTGCTTGAGGGGTTCTCCAAATGCATTTGACATTACTGTTCTTGCAAGAACTATTCCAGAACAGCTGACCTTCACATTTTGAAATAACAAGTGACTGTAGTTGTTGTTGTTTTTATGTAATTGAATAATACCAGTTCTTGTTATTTCATAGTTTTGAAGAAAAAAAAACAGTATTGTTCTATAATGTGGAAAACAACTCAAAACTTATGTTTGCACATAATTATATTTTTATTTAATTTTATAAAATATGCTGCATTTTTTTCTGCCCTACAGATATTTTTTCTACAACATTGAATTTTGTGTTTTAATACAAATGTTTGGAAATCTAAATATATATATGTTTTTTTTGCACTGACAGAATAATAAAGTCATACAATGAATATGTAGTGCAGTATTATATGTGATATCATAATGACACATACAGTCAGATCTGCAAACATTTACATATTGACAATATTTTATGTTATTCTTAATACTACATGTTACTGTTATTTTACCTACCTGCTACAGCATATTCATTCATTCCAGAGTGATGGACACATCATACATAGTGCCCCTTCTGGAGGCAGCATTATGATCTGGGGTTGCTTAAGTTGGTCTGGTCTAGGCTCAGCATTGTTACGTCCACACTGTGGATTCTGGACATCAAGATCAGTTGCTGGCCACAGGTTCGGACGCTAGGCAACCAGAGGCAATCAGAAGAGATGCAGTGCACCTGAGCGCACTTCTATATAAGCACCTTAGACTGTGAGCTGTATATCAGTGCGACACCAAGATACGAGACCAAATCTATAGCTCTCTGATAAGGCCAGTAATGAAATAACTTTTATTCACAACAAAAAAGAAAGCCGAAAAAAAAAGAGAAAGAACAGAAAATTAGTTCTACAGAATGTCTGATTCGGTTTTAGATTAATGTTTTTACTCAGGCAGAAAAACTCGTCTTGTGAGGGTGGAGGGACTAAAAGGGAACTTGTGTCATGTTATTACAATGCTAAGAAAGGTCATGTGATAGTTCAAGGGTTTTACTGTAAACTAGCAGAACTGACCCCTGAGCATTTCCTGAGAGGGTTTTCCTTAAAGGTCAGAGTATTTTAGCCATTAGGCAATATAGGCAATATAATCAACTGAATTTTAGTTCATTTTAACCAACTAGCACAACAGAAATAGCACAGGTTCACACAATCAGATTTTTGCGATGTCATTCCCATATTCTGATAATAGTCAAATTTACCCTTTATAAAAAGTAATAACTTTTGTTCTCCCTGACATGTCCAAAACCCCAAAAATACACAGTTTGATGTTTGAAGCCTCCCTGTTAATACACATTGGCAAGACTTCCATATAAGCACATACATTTCGGAAAAAGTTAGTAATAACATAAAACTAAAATAAAACTTATGTAAACAATGTAACAAAAAAAGCAGAAAATGCACATAGTTTTTGATTTTTTTATTCATTTCTGGCATGCAGTCATTTATCCATTGTTGCATTTATTAATTCATTAATACGTCAAAATGACAAATTAATAATAGAATAACTATGAAACTTGATTATATTTTGATTATAGATTGTATAACAAACTGCATATTAAAGGAACACCTGTTATGCAAACACCTAAACACCTGTTTAGTCTCTTTTTTCACAGTGAAATCCGATGGGTCAACAGCCTGTCTCGTTCTGACAGCATCAGTCCTGCAGAGATTAACTGTGGTTATTCATGCTACTTTCATGATTTGTTCATTAAACAATACAATATATTTTCGTTATTTTCCATTAATTAAACTGTCAGTATAAATTCAATGGCTGAAATTACCATTCCATATTCTCACTTTTAAAAAGAAATTGTTCTTTAGCGTCACAAGCCAATTTCAGTGAAAAGTGTTGATTGTAACAGATACAAGAAAATTGCAAAGCACTATAACAAAAAGATGTCATAATATTGGATTTTACAAGACGAGGCAGTCATGTTTGATAGTCACTTGTCCAATAGGTATTTCATGTCATCGATAGTGACTTAATTCATTTGATTTTGATTTGGAGCTATATTTAAAAAATTTTCTCCAAGAAAATCTGAAATTCCAAGCTATTACAAATATAGTAAAGTCTCAGGGTCTCCTACAACAAGCAAACAATTAAAAACTTACAAAATATACAGGTAATCAAATATAGGGTGGTAATAGTCTGACACAAATCATACCACCCCATTATTAAATACAATAGAATACAATAAAAAACCCAAGTTTCTATAACAGCACATTCTATTCGATTTTGATCACGTGATCACAAATCTTACCCATCCCAGGTCACAGATTTGATTCATAACCTATGTTTCCTCCTCTACACACCCACTCTTTTCAAGGCTTGTAGTTTGCTAATGTTTGTCCCGAATTCTAGGACATATTTGTGTACAACTTTATTAAAGAAAGGGAGAAGGTTATTGTTCTGTCCTGTACCTGAAAGCTGTTGCTCTGAATGGCAGCAATCTGTTTAGCTGCAGGAAGCCTCAGTGCTCCCCTTAAACATTGAGTAGACGTTCTGTCACAGCGATAACCAAAGGGGCAGCAGTGGATGCCATCAGGGCAGCACTGACCCTAAAGCATCAGACAAAATGTTAAGATCACACTCACTAATCTACCACATTCATGATTTTCTGAGAAAATACCAACCACAGTGAATGGGCAGCATGTCCACTGTCCATAAGGAGTCCTGCAGCACGTTGTTCCATCAGGGCAGGTATAGATGTTGTCACAGTGAACCACAGAGACAGAAGGATCGTCAGATCTCAACAGTGCTGCAGGAGCATTTTTCTCTTCCTCCTGTGCAAGTATCAGAGGGCCAGCCAGGGTTAGCATATAATACTTATGGATTAAGCAATAAGACATATGGTAGATGAGCACACAGCTAGACAACTTGAGGAAATGTAGATGGTTATAAAAAAAAAGTGTTGAAAATCATGTAATTGTTGGGTAACTAATAGCTGTAAAATTTATTTCAACACTTTTTGTGAAACTACTGGAAAGTGTGAATTGCTAAATCATTGATTCCAACATTGTTACTTTAAACTTTTAGTTGACTAATTTTCATCAATAAAGCATTTGTCTGAAAAATGCAAATGTTGTTGAAAAGCAAAGAATCAGCCTAGAAGTTATTAAAGAAAAGTAATTTCACATTCAATAAGAGAAATGCAGAATATTTTATTCAAATACAACTTCATCAGATTTCCCTACGCTATTATTATTCTTGCACATGAATACCATTTTAAAAATGGGTCATAATAAAGGAACCTATTCTTATACTGTACATTGCATTTTTTTGGTCTTTTTCAAAATGTGGACCAAAGAAGGGGAAATGATAACAGTGTCAGCTTTACAGCAAGCCACAGTTATTAATGTGCTCCTTATAATAAGTTATTGTTTCTATAGAAACACCTCACTTACATGAACTTGTTTGACAGATGCACTACACAATCTAAAACTAATTACAAACAGATTGTTGATATTGTGATGTTTTCTACAAAAATACTTTTAACTTTTTTTTTATTTAGAGTCACTTATGTCAGTGTCTTGTAACAGACAAAGCTTTTTCATTTTTCCACCACTAAAAAGGTTCATGATCCCGTTATTTATAACAGTGTATCTTCATGTGTTTTATTCTGACATTTAATCTGTGTAACACTTTACTAAAGAAAGGGAGAAGGTTATTGTTCTGTCGTGTACCTGAATACTGTTGCTCTGAATGGCAGCAATCTGTTTAGCTGCAGGAAGCCTCAGTGCTCCCCTTAAACATTGAGTAGACGTTCTGTCACAGCGATAACCAAAGGGGCAGCAGTGGATGCCATCAGGGCAGCACTGACCCTAAAGCATCAGACAAAATGTTAAGATCACACTCACTAATCTACCACAAACATGATTTTCTGAGAAAATACCAACCACAGTGAATGGGCAGCATGTCCACTGTCCATAAGGAGTCCTGCAGCACGTTGTTCCATCAGGGCAGGTATAGATGTTGTCACAGTGAACCACAGAGACAGAAGGATCATCAGATTTCACCAGGGAAGCAGGAACATTTTTCTCTTTCTCCTGTGTAAGTATCAGAGGGCCAGCCAGGGTTAGCATATAATACTTATGGATTAAGCAATAAGACATACTGTATGGTAGATGAGCACACAGCTAGACAACATGAGGACATGTAAGTGAATTTTTTTTCTTTTTTTTTTAAGTGTTGAAAATCATGTAATTGTTGGTAACAGTAAGAGCTGTTAAATGTCAGGTGAATTTCAACAATTCTATTACTGTTTGTGAAGCAACTGGAAAATAGTCAATTGCTAAATCATTCTGATGCCAGCACTACTCATTTTGCACTTTAAGTAGACTTATTTTCATCACTAAATCACTTGTTTAAAAAATGCAAAGGTTGTTGAAAAGCAACGAATCAGCCTAGAAGTTATTAAAATTAAAATTAATTTCACATTCAGTAAGAGAAATACAGAATATTTTATTCCAATACAACTTTATCAGTATTATGTGTTGATAGAAGAGCCGCAGCACGAGATGTTATGCTGTTTATAAGAGCCCTGACGCGGGGCTTTAGAGAGGGTCAATGAAGTAGGAGCTCGTGAGAGTGCTAATGATACGCACGGGAAGACCTTTCCATTTGGAGATAGCGTGGGATTATTAATTTGAAACTTAAAAGGAACTCAAAGAAAACTGAAAAATAAAAAAAAACAGAGCTCCGTCATCTACGTGAGAATTGACGGAGGTCTGGAAACTAAAACAAAAACCTATATCCTTTCGGGCCTTAGCACTTACCGAGGATTTATAAGAGAGAGAGAGGCGTGTGTGTCTTTTCTATACTTTTATATTTAACCTGCGCGCACCCTTAAATTGTTGCGTGCCGCTCTCTCTCTCTCTCTTTCACCAACGTCTTAGGGAGGCAGAGGCTGGGTCCTTGCCTCTGTCTCTCAACTTTCTGCACGCCTGTTGTTTTTTCTGTATGTCTTTCTTTCTTTATTTATTTCCTTTTCTCTTTCTTTGTCCCTGATAACAGTTTTAGTTGATCAAACATGCACAAAATACACTAAAAAAGCTTTATGTCTAACTGTTTCAAGACAATGATACTGGTGACTACCTGGGGGG
>JAAGKR010001858.1:9840-109840 GCA_011419295.1 Clarias macrocephalus
ATGGAGATTGTCCGAGTGGTCTAAGTCTAGTCTACTGTCTATTATTCAATCAGTGCCACCTGCGATACGGTGAGCAGCATAATCGCTCCCGGATGAACGGAAGTCTGGTCGCGCGCGCGCGTGCGTGTGTCCGTGTGTGCGTGCGCGTGAACGTGCGCGTGTCAGTGCAACTGTGCACTCGAGTGAGTGTATCCGTGCGCGAAGGCAGAGACAGTGAGAGGAGGATGTTGAGAAACATATCAAATGTGCATCGAAATGATGTCTGAACTGCGCGAGGTTAACACCCTTATGAATACCTGTGTGTGTGTGTGTGTGTGTGTTTGTGTGTGTGTTTGTGTGTGTGTCCTTCTCTCTGCCTGCCAAACTAAGTAAAAGTGAAGAAGCTAGGAAGGAAGTAGCCACCAATAACCACTCATATATACTTTATAACTGTGTGTGTAAAACATAACTGCTCTAAGGCTACTTTCTCATAACTGGTCACTCGGTTTTTTAAAATATTAAATCACAAGCATCTCACTCTCTCACTCTCTCACACTCTCTCTCACACACTCTCTCTCTCACACTCCCTCACTCTCACTCTCTCTCACACACACTCTCTCTCACTCTCTCTCTCACACACTCTCACACTCTCTCACACTCCTTCACTCTCACTCTCACTCTCTCACACACTCTCTCTCTCACTCTCACTCTCACTCTCTCTCACACACACTCTCTCTCACACACTCTCTCACTCTCTCTCTCTCACACTCTCTCTCACTCTCACACACTCTCACTCTCTCTCACACTCTCTCTCTCTCTCTCACCCTCTCTCACACTCTCACTCTCTCTCACTCTCTCTCTCTCTCTGTATATGGAATGCAATTATAACACTTATTTTCTGCATCGGGATGGCGCTCCCATTTATTAAGAGAAACCAGACAGCCAGAAAGAAAAGTAGCTACCGTACAAGGCGCTCAACACACACACACACACACACACACACACACACACACACACACACACACACACACACACACACACACACACACGAGACAATGACTCCGCGATGGTTGCCTAGCAACAGGCCTAGCTAAAAATACCCCACGCACGCATTCTATCACTCAAAACAATGGATCAGGCATCAGTAGCTACTTAGAATAGCTAAAGATCTGCACAAGTACTAAATCTGTCACACTCATTTCTTTTTTCCCTCTCTGTCTCTGTTTCCTCTCTGGTGCTGGATGACTATTTCGAGCACAGAAATACAGGGGACTAAGATAGGAGGAGGACGAAAAGGAGGAGAAGGAGAGAAGGAGGAAAGGAGAAGGAAGTAGTCCTAACTTTCCCTGTTTCTTTCTCCCTCTCCTATTTAATCACTACACGAATAGTCACGGACACTTTATCTTCACGGCACAGACTGAAGCCAGCTGTAACAAATACTGACTTGTGACAATGACTGATAACGTACGGTACAATTGGACTTGGACATCAACATTGAAGTTATTTATATAAAATAATAATAATAATAATAATAATAATAATAGTAATAATAATAATAATTGTATGTAAAGTCTATAAGTTCCTGTAGACACACAAGCAATGACACAGCCTGTGTACATGCACTGGACACATATGGCAAAGGTCATTTCCTGTTTCGGTACGGTATTTCCATAGTAACGCTTCTCCCCTTGCCGTGTTGGAGGTGGTGGCCACGTTGTAAATGCCACCTCCCACTGCCCATACAGATCAGCCCAGCATCGACCGGCTCTTTCTTCTCCACGGCTTCTCCACGCTTGAGATTCGGATCTTTTACCATTGCCAAAGAACAAGAATGCGTTCACGGACAAAATTAGCTTATTGTGCCAGCAGGACTTCTTCCCTGGAAATTCCTTTTTAGTGTGTGGCTGGGTGTCAGCAGGGTCTACGAATCCAGCTCATGGAGTTTAAAATAGTGTTCAATCGTCAACACCATCCAAAGCATTTTCGAACCTGCCTCCTGGTCTTTTTATCTTGCTTCTCCGAGTCCAGACTGAGGATTTTCTCAGCGTGGGTCTTCCTTCAAAAAATCCGCTTATTATCCGTCCACATCCTCTGCTGTTTTCTTATGATCTTCTTCCATTTTACCACATTCAAGTGTACTTTAACTTGTCAACATGTATCGCAAGTCTATCATTTTATCCACTTAGGCACTGACTGTCTGTCTGGCTGCAAATGTCCTTTTTCAATATACCATACTGACAATTACACAATAACAATACTGACACTTGACGCCATTCAAAAAGTGTAGAAAAACATAATCAGGTCTCCTTCTATCTGAAAACTTTGAATTGGCTCAAACAGGAAAGATGTGAAGAACAAGGCTCATTGGTTACTGGAAAAGACAAGTTCTTAGAGTAAGGCAAAGGGACAAAGGGATCCACAGTAAGGTAATTCTTCAGAGAACCAAGACGATTAAAGAGGGGGGAGGGGGGGTATTGTGGAACATAACACTCACAGTTTATTTAAGTACTAAAACGTTAACGAAGCTGTTTATCTAGTGTGAGAAGTGATTTCAGAGTGTTGTGTTTTCACATGCTTTATTTTTGTCTCAGAATCCAGGAATGTGGCAGTATGCTTCCAGGGAGGCCAATAAAATGTAAATAAGCCAAAGACCAAAGAAAAACAGCGACGTCACCAGCTTGCAAGTCCGTGGGCCACCCAGTTCTCCTCCGGCCACCGAGGGGCGCCGGCGATACAGCAGCACACTCACACACACCACACATAGCACAGTGAAGAGTGTGACAGAGAATGCCAGAGAGCCTGGGTCCACGTAGAAGATTTTGCCCTTGCTTTTCCAGTACACGGCGGCGATGGTCCACGCCACACCAATGCCCAGGAACACGTTTACTGCGTTGCTGCCCGTCACATTCCCAATGGAAGCGTCAGCATACTGGTCCTGAATGGCAGCTACCTTACTGGCGAAGGTGTCTGTGCAGGAGATGGAAACAAAGAGGGGAATAAAGTTTAATCAGACCTTTAATACATCAATTTATCCTGCTAACAGGGTAAAGCACATGATTGAAAATATAGGTAATAAACTTAAACAAGGTGATGCTATATAAGAAACCCAAAACAGAAAGAGAAAGAAGAGAACTGAAGAGAATGATAAGATTAATTAACCTCCTGAGACCTGGATTCTACTGTGGTGCACATCGCAATTTCTTCTCGCTCCTTCTCTTTATTAGCACCTGAACTCTTCAAATTATACCTAGCGATCCTCATATGAGGATTATACAAGGATATATAGACAAGAGAAAATTTAATGTCTTCGTATGAGGAGATTCAGAGCTCGAGAGATTAATGTTAGGAGGAAAAAGGGGGAGAAAAGCAGTTCAGCTAACAAATGGGATATATTTTTAAAAATTCAACTGGAAAAAAAGCCACGTGTTTGAATCTCACACATTGATCAAGACGTTGCATAAATCAGTTTATAAATCAAAGTGTGTGAAGTGCTTCTGCATCACAGTCAGGAATAAATCTTTTGATGCAAATTTCTCATTTTTAGAGGTAACCAGATTTTAAAGTGGTAGAACTTGAGTTTTAGTTGATAGACATGCAAAAGAGAAATTGTTCACAGAAAACTGTCAGTTCAAGAAAGCGTGTATTTTTCAGAACTTCATGCCATAGAAAATTTCAGCATGAGAAGCCTGAAGCCTATCGCAGGTGACGGGGTGCCAGTCCATCGCAGCTCACAAGCACACACTACAGGCAATTTCGTAAACTCAAAATAGCCTAATATGCATGACTATAGGGAGAAACCGGCGTATCCGGAGGAAAGACACCAAGCATGGGGAGAAGATGCAAACTCCATGCACACAGACCCAAAGGCCGGGTTCAAACCCTTTAACCTGGAGGTGCGTGACGACAGTGCTGACACTACTCCACCATGCCATCCTGGGTATTTATTAATTTATTTTATTTTAACCCTTGGTTTAAATCTTTTACTTGTAATTGTACATTGCAATGAAAGAAATGAATAGTGCCTCAATTATGGACTCCAAAAATTGTGGCCAGCATAACAATATTAGATAAATATAATTGATAAACAATTAATAAGTACATTCGCATCAGTTACAAATCCGTCCCTTCATTGAGATTCGTTCATTCATTTATAGACCTGGTACTGAGGTCCCGAGTGCTACAAACACCACGGCGGTAACGGAGTCCTTCAGTCCGATGGTGCAGCCGAAGTGGGAGGCCAGGTCACCCGTCACTGCTGTTAAGATGCCAATCAAAGAGATGGATACGATGAAACATGCCCAGCCATTCCAGTACTCGGTGGGAGGCACAAAGGCGAACAGAACCTTCCAGAAGACCGTAAGGAAGTGCATGATGTAGTCGAAGCAGGAAGGGAGGCGCTCTTCTCCACTTTCTTCCTCATCATCATCACCTAAAGGACCAGAGGGCAAAGTTTCAACTATGAAAAGCAGATCAACCATGAATATTTCATTTTGCATAACAGCTGTAAAAGGGCAGGGCAGAATAAATATGGATCAGCTCCTAATGTCATCAATCACCCCGCTAGGGACTGACGTGAGGTCACGCTGGATTAACCCTTTGTGTTTAGTAATTAGATCCCTCTAATTATCCATTTCAAGAGCATAAAAAGGCCACGTATATTTACATAATCTTAAAATAAACCTCAGACCTAGTGTCAGGCTGTAACTGACACCTGTTGCAGCCTACCTGCGCTCACGGTAACCGCGCTGACAAACTGCTCCCTCCAGCTGCTGCTTCCGACTACCAGAGCCAGATTGGTCTTTTTGATGAGCTTATCCACTGTACTCTAGACACATTGCATATTAAACGTTAGTAATTCAGATAATGCAATCCCATGATGATTTAACAATAGGCCATTAAGCTATAAATATCTTGAAAGTAAATACATAAGTCAACCTGAAAGCTGTAATGATGCAGTTAAGACTTAGCTTGGATATTAGCTTTGGACTTATTATATAGGGTAAAGAGAAAAATCTGTAAAAAAATATCTTTCAAGCTGGTTTACAGCTTTTTAATGTAACATTTAAATATTTTTGTGCATGGTTGCATGCAGAGGGATATTCTCTCCTCTCATATTTTAGCTTCCTGTTCTTCTTAAGTTGTATTCTCCTTTGAACTTGAGAAAACTACCACCTTCCTGATTTATTATATACCAATCAGACCTCTAGGGTGTGCTGTGGTGTCTGGCACCAAGACATTAGCCACTGATCTTTTGGGGGTGTGGGTTACAGGGTGGGCCCTCCATGGATTGGATTGGTTTGTCTGGTGCATCCCGTGGGTGCTCGGTCAAATTGCATGCTGAGGAATTTGGAGGGTCGATCAACAACCTTGAACGCTTTGCCTGCTAAGCTGAAAAATGTGCCAGACTGCGAAGCATGGGTGTTCTGATATCCTTCTTTTGTAGCCTGCATTGGCATTTTTCATCAATTTGTGCTATAGGTTTATTTGTGAGATCAAACACAACAGGCTTGCCTTTGTACCCCATAGATATAGATGACCCTTGGTCGCCCATGATCCTGTCACCAAGGTACTGGCATATAATTGATACTCTGTGATTTTTAATTTAACTGCCAGTGGTGTTAGTTCTGCAGCAGATCTGTGTATAAAGAAGAACTAATGCACATGTTGTGGAGTTGCCTAATTGTGTATTATAATGTTGATGTGATTACCCCTCCAGGGTTGGAGTTGAAGAGCCCAGTTGTAGAGGTAGTGTCCAAAATAGTTTGTAATTCACCAACACCTACAGTAAGTACACTCACCGAACCTAACATTTAACAAATTAGTTGAAACGGCTCTGTCTGAGCAGAAAAATCACCAAACTGTGTTAGACACTGGCCCTTCAGGATTGGAGTTGAAGACCCTAATCGCAAAGTTGTAATAGTGGGAAAACTTTTACACATTAGAAGTCTGCAGTAGTTCTTTCCTGCTAAAGCTACTGTATATCAATAATCCTACTGAGCCAGGATGACTGCATGGCTTCTGGAATAATACATGACAGAACACTGATGCAAAAAATTATACAAAATCAATAATGCTGTCAAAACCATAAAGTGGAGAAAGTCAATATTGTGAGTCAGAATCCTGCAGGCTACTGACATATGGTGGAGTTTTCTCAATATTTGATATTGTTACCTTAAACTCATAGGACTCCTCAATCACCACTTCCAACCTGATGTGTTCGCCAAGACTGGGACATCCCATCTTAGCTACCTCTTCTTCCTCTGCTCCCACAGTGGGGTTATTCTCGTTGGAGTCCCCTAAAGGGAGAGAGACATGGACTGACAATGACTGATAAGAACGAAATTGACTAACAGAGAGGAAACCGAGCCAGCACAGTGGCTTAGTGGTTAGCGCCAGTGCTTTACACCCTCTGAGCTGCGTAATCGAATCTTGCTTCTGGTCTGTGGAGTACTATGTTTTCCTCCCACAGTCCGAAGACATGCGTTATGGACCGATTTCTTTTTCTTCAAATTGCCCGTAGTGTATGTGCGAGTGTGTGCAGGCCACCACAGTGTGGGTGTATACTTGTGCCCTGAGTTCCTTGGGAAAGCCCCCCCCCCCGCCGTGACCCTACACAGGGCAAGTAGAACAGATTGACAGATGTGTATAGAGGGACATATCTCCTTTTAGCACCCGAAAAGCTCAAGTTAAATAAATCTCAGGAGAATATTGGTGTTAATTAAATAGCAGAATCATGTGTGGGAATGATGAAAAAGCGGCAATGTCAAGACAGGCTATGTAATTAACACCAAGGCAAAGTGGTAGCCTGCAGTCACTACACTTGCTCTAGCTGATCCTGTAGCAGCCAATTATTTCCCGGAGGTAACAAATTTCCCTTTGCCTAGGTAATTGCACCTAAAGCTGCACTATAAACAGTTTCTCTGAAGCCAAATCAGAAAGGTCATTTCCTTCTGTCAAAATTACTCACTTTATTTGATTTCTATAGCCTTCATAGTCTCTCTCTCCTTCTTTCTCTCTCAATCTGTGTATAAATCTTGCCTGTGTAGCTTGTGTTAAATTGAATGTAAGATCTAATGACCGTGGCTTCCTGTGAGTGTAAGCGATGCACACAAACTGTGGACAGGACGGTGACATCGATCCGTGTGACACTTCCTAAGCTAGATGTTAGCTAATGAGTGCCGTCTCATTAGGAAGGGTGCACGTGTAAAGGCTCGAGTGTGTGTCGGAGGCGATTCTATGAGAAGAGAATGAGCTAGCACGTCTGATAACTGAGTACTACTGAGATGTGAAATATTGATATTGGTGATATAATGCTGTAAAAAGCTGGTAAAAGTAATATTTTCGTTTACACCACAGAGGTCCTCAATTCTTAGTGGTCAAAACTACTACAGCTCTAAAAGTAGTTGAATGTTGTTGAATATGAATCAAAAGAGTGTAAGCATGTATTTATAAATGTGTATAATGTTTGTACAGTTGACGTTTTTGTAGTAATGTCAAGTGAACTTAACAGATGGAAAAAATATTGGACTTTTACTTTCTGAAGCCGGGATTTTTTATTTTATTTTATTTTTTGGTCCACTTCTGCACAAAAACTATACTGTAGTATTCTCAAGCGAACTGTCACCTTCTGTGGCAAATTTCTTTACATGATCTTATATGATCTTAATCAAGCAGGAATAGATTAAGTGAGTGACACCAGACGTACTGCAGACGTCTATTTGACTCAGCCGGATCCAGCGGGAATAAAGAATAAAGAGAAGAATAAAGCACCTCATGCTAAATAGATTGTTGTGTAGCAATTTCATTGCATGAAATATAAAATTATTCAGATTATCCTGATTGTCAGTACTTCAAATATTTGAGAAACATTCACATTTGTCTTAATATTTTCGGCGACTTTACCACTGTATATATTGTCGATAAAAAAGAATGACATTATATAATTTGAAAATGCAATCAGCAAATTGCAGCGGGGGTTTAAGGGGAATAAAACTCTCGGGCTGTCTTGTTTAACTCAGACGTGTTAATGCCTTCCACATCACTTTGTGTAGGCGCCTTACACCACCTTGTTATTTTCATATAAAAACATGCCTCTTTATGCTTCATTCCTTTTTCAAATCACAACCTTGGTACTGAAGTGGCATACACACACATACACACATTTACACAGACAGACATATTTTTTACCATGTTTCTGTCCAATCTCCAGGAGAACAGGCTCGCCCAGTTCAATAGTGAAGGTTTTGTTTTTCTCATACTCCTCATCATCAATGATCTTCACTTCAATGATCTTCCTGTAAACAGACAGAACAGAGCTCTTTTATGCATTTCATTTGCGTCTGTCTCAGTTATACAACAAACCTGAGTTAACAGTAACAATACACTCCATAAATCGATTGTAAAATCTATTTATGCATACCTTACCCCATCATTTGGTTCAGTATATTGAATCAAAGATTTACACACACACACACACACACACACACACACACACACACACACACACACACACACACACACACACACACACACACACACACACACACACACACACACACAGACACACAGACACACACACACACAGACACACACAGACACACACAGACACACACAGACACACACACACACACACACACACACACACAGACACAGACACACACACACACACATACACACACACACACACAGACACACAAAGCAAAACTCTCAGAGGCACATGTGCACCAGGAAGCAGTCAACAGATTGAGAGCTACTTAAGGAGAGTGAAGAATAGATAATGACTGAGTGAAAGACAGAAACAGGCTCATGGGGGAAATTGTGGAGCTCAGCGCTCGAGATCCACTAGTCATGAGATAAAGAGAAAAACGATTAAATGAGTAAAAGAGGGAGTCCGAAAGCAAAGAATTGAGGACCAGTGTGAGTGAAAGGACTTTTACGGGGTATAAACACACACACGTCCAATCAGTCACACACACTCACACACACATGCACAGAATAACAAGGAGAAGCATGTTGAAGATGGCTACAAAAATTAGAACATAAACTGTTTCATAAAGAAAGTAGGAAATAAGGACAAAGGAATGAATGTCAGGTGTTGAGGCTAATCTAGAACCTACAGTATCATGCTTTGTCTCTTACACACACGCACACATAAACATTCCTACAAACCTGACAGGAAAACTATTGACGGGAAAACGGCAATAAGGCAGCTGTCTTTGTGTAGCGCCAGGATCTACACAATGACATCTCCACTTATTTGATTGTGCCGCTGCTATCGCTGTGGTACCTCGTCATTAATCCATACTCAATTACAATCAGGCTAGAAAACTACAGACGCTTTCTCAACAGATGGGATTGAGGGAACTGGGGTGAAAATAGTTTTTCCAAGGATGTTCTGCGCATTATAACCACAAGGTTCTTTCACTTCTGGTTCGTCCACTATAAGAGCTCTATAAGAACAGTACGGTAACACCAGGTTTCTGTAGGAACTTCTGAAAATGACTGTAAGTGATCCCATCATGTATGTTCGAATGCAGGGGAAAGGCTTCAGAGTGTATGCTTTGTTATACTGTATATAAGCAATTACAAAGCTAGGAAAAGGCATATTAACTCCCAAGCAGACATTAACCTACACTGCTCCGTGCAAAGAGGATCATGCCATTGCTAACAGGTTGTCCTGCTGTCTCTCATGATTTCAAAACAGTAATATGTCACAGCCTGGAGTACAAGCAGACGATTGACTGGGGTGTGAATTTAACCTTAGTCAGTCAGTATCATAATGCAATGAAATGCAAAAAAATGGCAAACAAGGGGAGAAGAGGACAATGACATAAACACCGCTTTGAATAATGTCCAGAATTGTAAAAAAAAAAAAAGTGTCTGCATCCAAACTTACAGTATGTTAAGTCAATACTTTTGCTTTAAACCTTATGCTCTTGCTTATGGTCTCGATTATATTTTTAGTGCCTGGGTTAAGATTTTTTGCTGATTGCATGGGATGGGATATCGCCTGCTTTCTGCCTGTTTCTTGACTGTGATTCTACGCCACATTTTGGATGCAGAACAAATGCATCGGTCTGTGTGAACTGTACACACGACCATTCACTAACACCACTTGTACATTACAAGAACTCGGCTGGGAGTTATCGCCATATCCACATACAGTACACTCCTGACCTTGTACCAAGCCATCTCCACATGTTTGAGCCGTTCCTTGGAGTTCCTTGGAGGCCAGCGTTTGAGATATAAAACAGGCAGTTTGATCATGGTTGAGGAGTGCTGAGAAAAGCTTTAATGTACTGTATAGTAGCAGTAGTGAAGCACTGAGATAAGTGCATTAGTGTAGAAGGGGATTATATACAGGAGAGAAAAAAGAAGGAAGTTTTTACTCTCTTAACTATGTTCTGTTATTATGTACAATCACAAGTCCCTACACAAGCACACAAGATGGCAAAGAAAATGTTTTTTTTTAAAGCTGAATTAATTATATTATTGCTTTGTGTATTTCATTTGATGCATTTTTATTTTTAATAAATTGAAGCATTTTATTAATTTTCTTTTTTTACACCCTGAATCTTGATCTTATTGCTGCTACTGTATTTATGAGAGCCTGTTGACTTGTTGAGTCATTCCCTCAGCCCTCGAAGGGTCATCTAGCAAACTTCACTTGAAACAACAGAGTAATGGATATGGCTTCTGAGATGTGAGTCGGTGAGGTTATGTTAAAAAGAGTATTAAAAAAACAAAGTCATAAAGCAAGAATTCTGCTTCTTTAAACAACGATTTCTTTCCCTGAAGCAATAATATGACACTTCTGATAAATGTTATTTATTTTATTGCTTTTGTTCCATTATTGACTGTTCTTTCTCTCTCCAGGTATAGTGTCTCTCATTTTCATACAGCATCCTGTGTAATGTTTACTGTATGGTTTTACTTTTTTGTTGTTGTTTTTTTTTTACTTCCAGTCTGGCATGTTATTGCTTCATATTATTTCTAATTGAAAATGTATTTTCCTTCTATCACTCACGTGGTCTCTTTCCTTGCACTTTTATTGCACTTGTTTTCTCCCTTTCATCGTTTCTCACTTCCCCCACTCGCTCCCTCCTCTCCGCTCGTCTCTTATTCGATTTTCTTGCTCGCCTTCTTGAAAACAATCCAGCTGCACAATTAAGATCTTGTCTGCTCTGTCTTTATCCTTTATCCACTCTCTGTCTGACACACACACTTACAAACACAGACAGAAAAAAGGCTGCAGAGATTTCATCACAGGGCGTGGTGGCTGTAAAGAGCATATGGCCTGTGATTTATGACTACGCACGGCCACGCAAACTCAAACAGCTCCTGCTGGTCAGAAGCGCAGATCGTGCGTCTCTTAAAGCACTAGTGACAAACGTTTCTCATTTCTCTGAGTGTTTTGCATCGAATGGGAGGCATTTTCAAAAGTCATCCACTTAGAGTGGCATTAAATCAAACCCAAGGCCCTGAAAGTAGCAGGGGTAACAAGCTCTCGCTTAAGGGTGCCAATGTAGAATCAATTCCTCTGCTGGAGACAGAGGGAGAGTGAAAGCCTCCTGACAGTGCACGCAAACAGGGGGCTTGCAACATGCACACACACACACACACACACACACACACACACACACACACACACAGACACACGCTATACACACAAAAGTTAACTTTACGCATAGTCTCTTATCTCTGAACTTGTTTGACTGATACTGCCACGGAAAAGCTACTAGAGGCTGGAGTATTTAGATACATCTTCTCTCTCTCTCTCTCTCTCTCTCTCTCTCTCTCACATACATACATGCATATGAGCACACGGCGAAGCGTTTAGGCATTAATCACCTAATCATGCAAATGTATATATAATCATGCAAATGTAAATCTTCTTATTCTGCCTGCTCCATTAATAACCACAAATCTAGGAAGTGTGTGTGCTTGTGTGTATAGACAGCTCACAGACGATCTGACGAAACTGCAGAAGAAACCACGGATTCGTTTTTATGTGCATGTATATGAACAGAGAGGGTGATTAGACTTTATCCAAGTAAAGGGTCTGAGAAATCCATCATTTATGAGCTGCTCAAGTTCTCCAGAATTCACCACCTGCTCCCCCTACACACACACATACACACACACACGCATACACACACAGAGAGAGAGAGAGAGAGAGAGAGAGAGAGAGAGAATCTGATCTCCTTAAGGGATTAAATAAAACAAACACACATTGCCTCTCCATAGTGTGGCATGGTGAAGGTAGAAATAGATGTTTATGAGATTTTAGGTTGCCTCGGTACGACACGTCTCTGATGTACAACATATTGGCAAAATGCAGAGGAATGTTATTCCTCTGTGAGACACTGTGTGACTGCGTTTTATCATTCCTGTTGTTTGTAGAGTAAATTCAATTTGCTGCATTATTCATTTGTTTCCTTCTGCTTCACCTGCGGGAGTTGTGATGGTAATGGGCTGAGAAGGTCATCCAAGACATTTCCATCCCTGGCTAAAGATTCAAGCTTCAACTGGCAGATCCACACATGTTCCTAAGTCAACTATGAGGACTCATCAGCCAACAGGTCCTGGATTTGTCCATGAAAGCAAGCCAAGGGGCATCCTCAAATGTTTCCTGACATTTGGCTGGAGCTCCAAGCTCTAAACTCCTCACCTTATAATGGAGCAAAAGTTCATCAACACTTGCCAAGGCACCTCATTACTCACATTCCTTTATTTATTTTATTTTATTTTTTGGGATGAATAGTGTGTGTGGGATTAACCAGAGCTTCTGCTTCACCTTCACGGTCTAGTACATCAACTGTTGTCGTGATATGTTTGTCAATGTCATGCAGTCTTTTTTTCATCTGAATGAATGAATAAGATCACAATATACGTTCACACGAAAGGGTCAAGGGCTTTGTAACCTCTGACAATTTTATATCAGCCCACAAACGTATGAAAACCACAAACCTTCAGTTTTTAATGTAATAATCGCACAAACATAATCAACTTTCAGAGAAACTGTGGGTTTTAAACAGATTTCAAAACTATAATAATGTCACAATTATATTTTTCTTCCACAAACACCACTTATTATATTTGTCAAATTATTTCATTAACATTTGAATGATTTGTGGTTGATTACAGAGCTTTCCCTCCATTTCGAAGAATAATCTTTTCTGGGAGAGAGCCTTCTTCTTGGTGCTGAATTGCATCTTTAGTTCAAAATACGCAGCGATAAGGTCGAGTGTGCAAAGGTGATCCAGTGAAGATGATGCCAAAAGAACCTCAAATTCAAATACGGTAACATGGATGTTACCTTTAGCCCTCCCCTCATACTTACTGTATATAGATCTCCATTCTTAACTACGCCTTAATATCCTGTTCATCAAAGTATTCAAAGACTCATCAGAGTCTTACAGTAAGTACCTCATCCTCCTGCCTCCAGTGTTCTTTTCCATTATAACATTTAAAGAAAGAGGAAAAGCAAGAGACAGAGAGCAAAAAAAAAAAAAGAAAACTGAGCAAAACTGAAGAACTGAAACATCTAAAAAGAAAGATCTAGTAAAGTGTGAACGCCAAGCACGCAGTCCTGTGGAGTTTAAGATGCTTAATGAACGCCTTAAGCAGTGCAGCATGATTATATTTATATGCAATGCAGTTGTCTCACATTTCTTTCCTTCATTCCATTGATTCTCTCCTCTATATTTTACACCGTTATTTCGAAGATTATTATATACTTTAATAAGACAACAGGTTCTCCATAGATTTAGTCCATCTGTAAATAAATCAGGATATGACTTAAAAGTCAATGCCCAAGTTATAAATTTGCTATTAAAAATAAAATGATGAAGCAGAGATCATGGTGGAGAGCATGATGAAAAAAAAAAAAAAAAACAATCGTGAAATTAGAAACAGTGGTGTTAAACAAAACAAGCTGGAGAAATTCGCAGGAAGTTTGGCTTATAGAGTGATGTTCATAAACCAAAATGAGACATACTGTATGCCCTATAGCTATACTTGACAACATGCAGAAACCTATATGAACATTTACAGTATGAAGCCTTGTTCCATCAGGAGTCAGTGGTCAAAAACATTTCTGGCATACTGATATTCCAGTTATTAAAGTGCACTAGATATAGGTATAGCACCAAACTGATTCATGTTTATGATAACTGACTTTTAGTTTACTGTTCAACAGTCATGAAGTGACATTACTATCCAAGAGAATTTCATTGGAATATACTTAATTTACTGGATTATAGTACACTACAAAGTCAGTTGTCATGATGCATCATAACCTTATCTTAACATAAAATCTGTCACTTGAAATACGTTTTAAATATACGTATGATCAGGTCTTAAATATTATGTATCAAATTTACGAAAGCATTTATGACATTTGTTGGAATGAGAATTGACAAATCAGTAACAAGGCTGCATAAATTTTCCCTTTGGAAATAATGACCTCTCTCTCTCTCTCTCTCTCTCTCTCTCTCATTTTTTTCCCCACCTTATTATTTTATTAGTAAAAAGTTGAAGTTCAAAGTGAGAGAGAATGGTGGGAGAGCAGGTTGGGTGGGAGAATATCTACTCTGCCTCCCAGGATGAACAAAGTGGTGGTGGTTTTCCCCACAAAGAGAAACCTAGTGAGCAGTGGCCGGTCCAAAAATTATTTTTTTTGCAAACAAAATTAAAATGAAACTTTTAATACTTGCCTGTAAATAGGCATTCATCAGGTGATTAAGCATCATTACTACTAGTATAAAATAAAGGCCTGACTCACATCGCATCCAGTCAGCAGCTCTGTTTGCCATAAGAAGTGCTGGAAAAGTCTCGTTGAGAATGGTCCAAACACATGAGCCCAAATATTTAAAAACAATATTGATTAGCTAAGAACAAAAAGTGGGAGGGTTCAGGGCGCCAAGTGCTGCGACCCAGAATGATTTGACAAAATCCAATCAGAGCTCAGCTTCAGGTCACATACTTTTCAAAAATTTACGTGTCTACCCCGCGTACACGAACACAAATGAACGTAATACGTAAGATTTTATTCATTGCAAATAAATTATATTAAGAAATACAGCGGAATATTGTGAATAAATTGCTTTATTTTTATTAAAATAAATATTTATTAAGTTAAATAATTACATGTTAAAGTGGCATTCTTCTCTGCCTAACTTTAACGGGGGCGGAGCGCCTGCGCCCCGTATTGACTGGCCGCCACTGCTAGTGAGTGGACTAATCATTCACTCACTCATCATCTATACTGCTTTATCCTGTATTAAGGGTCGCGAGGGCCCTGGAGCCTATCCCAGGAGACTTACCCTGCGTTCACACCGAACGCGGCGAGAGCGTCAAAGGACGCTCTTGCCGCCCTGCCACCGACTCCTGTCGCCGCGCTTCGCCGCTCTGACGTAGACCGAATGCCTTTCTTGTATTTAAAGGGGCCGCAAAGCAATCAAGCTTGTTGATCTTATGGAGACTGACCAAAATGTGGAAGATAACAAGAAATTGATTCACAGAAAGAACTGTATTGTAGAAATAAACAAATTATAAGCCATTCGTATGGTGTGGCTTCTGTTCATTGTGAATTGCTAGTCTAATTTAATATTTTTTTTTTAATTATATTATTTTTCTTATTATTATAACATTAGAATCACTTACTAGGCTTTGTTTTTAATTAAAATAACATTAATAATTAATAAACACCCGCTATCGCAATAATCAGCCTCTCCTCCATTTTAATAATAAATAACTAATGTAGCCGGAACAAAAGTTACAGGACTGCATCCCACGAAATCCTCCCAAGCGGAGGACCTCCATTTTAATTGGTTGCCACTCAACCGCGTCATAGCTCATTACCCTAAAGTTGAGCTGATTTCAACTCTCTTCGCCGCCCTCGCCGCGCCGCGCCGCGCCGCTCTTCGCCGCCGGCTCCCATTAAAAATGAATGACTTCCGGCGTCTTTGACGCTCTCGCCGTGTTCGGTGTGAACGCAGGGTTAGGGGATGATTTGGGGTACACCCTGGACAGGGCGCCAACCCTTTGCAGGGCATACACACATCTACACATTACGGGCAACTAGTCTAATCTGCATGTCTTTGGACTATAGAAGGAAACCAGTGTACCCGGAGGAAATCCTCTAAACACGGCGTGAAAGGCGACAGGGCTATCCACTCCACCACCGTGCTGCCGGGGAGTTCACTAATAGAGAGCGGAATATGTGTGAGAGGATCTACAGTGCAAGTTACCCATCTGTCTGTGACCCTGCGACCCGAGTCGTAATCTCAAATGTGCCCCCGTTTATAAAGGACGAGGCAATCACAAGGGAGCTGACCCGCTTCGGGAAGTTCGTCGACCCTATAACAGCTATCCCACTCAGGTGGAAAAAAGCTCCAGCATGAGACAAGTCCTGTCCATCTGCCGAGAGATTTTAATGATTATAAATAACCTGAAAGAAACACTTAATCTGAACTATAAGTATAAAGAGGGGAAGAACAGCTATACTGTTTTAGCCACCATGGAGAGGCTGAGGTGCTTTCAGTGTGGTGATGTAGGACATAAAAGGATGAGCTGTTGGCACCGAGCTATGCAACCAGGGAGCTTGCGGGGCGACTCGGCCGGGATACCGCAACAGCATCAGCGCGAGGACAGCCAGCAAAAAAAACAGAGGAGCTCGAGTCTGCTGGGGGATCATCACCATCATCGACCACCAGAGCAGCGACACAACCGAGCCAGAAAGTCAGTCCTGAGCACACAGACACCACAGAGACATGAGATACAAACACCGCCATCACTGTAAACAGCGCGAGTGTAAAACACAAGAACAGTATTCAGCGCTGACAGAGACCTCGCCCCTAACACTGACCGTGCTCCTAACACTCACACCTAAGAGGTACAGGAGCTACAGATCTGCACACCATCACCAACACCGAAAGAAAGCACTGCAGCTAAACCCAGGAGAAAAACAGCGGAGAGGCCCACCACAGAACCCATCACCAAACGGAAAACCAGCAGCCAAACTCTGAGCACCGCAAAGAGACGTGGAGGAAGAAATAAACCAGTTTTTACAGCTGACCGAAAGAGAAAAGAGACAGGTGGTCAATAAACTTTTTCCAGGAAACAGTAAAATGCTCAAACCTCTCGCTTCAGCTAACAAGAAACTGAAACCTGCTCCCAGCAAGAAAGAAATACAGGCCATGGAGACGGACAGTAGCTAGCAGAGCAGGGTCAGAGTAACACAATGAAAACGCCTACACACTCATGACTCAGACTATAAACCGGACTATGAAATATAATAAAGTGAATGAACTAAAAAAAAAAAAAAAGAACTAAAGCTTTAAAATAGGTTGTGGTTATTGGTGGGGTGGAGGGTCACACGGGTTTACCTTGAAAAAAAATTTCTAAATGTTAATAAATTTTGTATGTGTGTGTACGTGTGTGTGTGCATGTGTGAGTGTATGTGTGTGTGCATGTATGTGTGTGTATGTGTACATGTGTGTATGTATGTGTGTGTGCATGTGTGAGTTTGTGTGTACGGGTGTGTGTATATGTACAGTATGAATGCTTGTATTTATGTGTGTATCTACAGTATGTGTTTATATAAATATGTATATAAAGTGAAAATGTAAATAGCCTTTTCCCTTAAATCGTTTCACAATAAGGAGTGTATAAAACTCTCTCTCTACCTTTGTGTGTGTGTGTGTGTGTGTGTGTGTGTGTGTGTGTGTGTGTGTGTGTGTGTGTGTGTGTGTGTCTACTGTATCTATATGTTTACAGTTCCCTTCACTGGCATTATCACATTTGTTATCCTGAACAAATCCTGAATAACAAATCCTGAATGTTTGGAACACCACAAGTGATGTTACCAAAATAACTGTCCTATGTATTAATTTATGTTTTAATTTTCCATAATAAATAAAAACGAAACTAGATTCACAGTGACCATTATCAACCAATACCTTAAGGAACATATATGTGGTTGTTAAAAGGCAAAATTCAGAACCGAGTTTTACGGCAATACACACACACACACACACACACACACACACACACACACAAAAAAAAACTTTTGTCATCTGCCATTCCCACCTACCAGGTAGCTCTCCTTTATTATATAACCACCACCCGGGGTGAGTGAAGGCTAAAGCCTGATTTATGCTTCTGCGTCAAGTCTGTGCAAAGCCTACTTAAGCCTGTGAGTATTTATACTTGTGTGCTGGTGTGTCAATGTCACTCTGCAAGTACACTGCCAAACTGCTAGTTGACAGTGGAGTTTCTATGCCACTGTGCTGAACCTGTTCCCCACTCTCCGGTGAGTGTTATTGGTGTAATACAAACAACGGCAAATGAAACGGAGAGGGTTTTGCTGGAGTTGGAGCTAATAAACGTTAAGCAACAGTTACATTTAATGAAGTTACTGCTACGCGGAAACAACAGAAGATGTCGGAGGATGACGTTCGGCTCAGTTAAGAAATAGAAGCGTAGAAGAAGCCGGAGATGTGTTGCTACCAAGTGGTCTGGGGAGGTAAAAGCCTGGTTACGCTGTAGGGGTATGTGGGTATGCGAGGATTATGATGTGGTCTTGATGCAGAAGCATAAATCAGCATTAACACATTGCATCCTCTGAGACACATGAAGCCCACCATCCACATCTTTTGGAGCTCCTACTTAGACTCTATCACAGCACAACGTAACACAATTCAATTCAATTCAATTCAATTTCATTTCTATCGCGCTTTTAACAATGGTCATTGTCTCAAAGCAGCTTTACAGAAATGAAAAGAAAATGAAAAAGAAAATTACTGGAAATGTATATCTGTAAGAAAAATGAGTCTACATAATGAGATTGTCCCCGATGAGCAAGCCAAGGGTGACGGCGACAGTGGCAAGGAAAAACTCCCTGAGATGCCAATAGGATGAAACCTTGAGAGGAACCAGACTCAACAGGGAGCCCATCCTCATTTGGGTGATAACAGATAACAGAAATTGTATAACATCATGTGTGTTATTCAGCTGAAAGTTCGATATAACAGAAGGTCTTTAGCACACAGCATCCATCTATCCACCATCTTCTGCATACAGGAGAACATACTGTACGTACACCAACAAATTGTCATGCTGATTGACATAGGAGGAGTATGACGACCGTACATGCAGGGAGTATGGCTACTTTTGGTTCCTTGACTCCAGGTAATGGCACCAGTGAGGGATTGCAGCATTTAAATCACAGAAATGCTAACCCTAACCCTAGCTGAATCAGATCTTTGGGCGAACGCTCTTTATCCTTGAAGATGTAAAGTTTTCAACAGTTATTATATAATAAATTATACCTAATTTTTAATCGCAAATTGAATAAGCATTTGCATACAGTGCCTTGCAAAAGTATTCATACCCCTTGAACTTTTCTTGAACTCCACATTTTGTCACATTACAACCACAAACGTAAATGTATATTATGTGTATTGGGATTTTATGTGATAAACCAACACAATGTGGCACATAATTGTGAAGTGGAAGGAAAATGATAAACATTATTCAAAATTCCTTACAAATAAAAACTGAAAAGTGTGCCATGCATTTGTGTTCAGCCCCATTTACTCTGATACCTAACTAAAACCAATGATAAACCCCTAACTAAAATTCAGTGGAACCAAATCCCTTCAGAAGGCAACTGATTAGTAAATAAAGTTCACCTGTGTGTAATTTGATCCCAGTATAAATACAGCTGTTCTGTCAAGGTCACAGTTTGTTAGAGGACCTTAGCAAACAAACTGCATCATGAAGCCCAAGGAACACACCAGACAGGTCAGGGGTAAAGTTGTGGAGAAGTTTAAAGCAAGGATAGGTTATTTAAAAATATATATCTCAAGCTTTGAAGATCTCATGGAGCACTGTTCAATCCATCATCTAATAATGAAGAGAGTATGACACAACTGCAAACCTACCAAGACATGGCCGTCCACCTAAACTGACAGGCCAGACAAGGAGAGCATTAGTTAGAGAAGAAGCCAAGGGGCCAATGGTAATTCTGGAGGAGCTGGGGAACTCTGGTGGGACAATCTGTCCACAGGACAGCTATTAGTTGTGCACTAAAACAAATCTGGCATCTATGGAAAAGTGGCAAGAAGAAAGGCATACAGTAAGAAGTCCCATTCCACATGTCTTGTTACATACTTCAAACGGGACTTCTATTTATCATATAAAAATCCCAATAAAATACATTTACGTTTATGGTTGTAACATGACAAAATGTGGAGAAGTTCAAGGGGCATGAATACTTTTGCAAGGCACTGTAAGGCATTTAAACAGTTTAGACTTGTGTGTGTACATTTTTAAAGTGCTTCTTGCAGAGCTTCTTCAGTTCTTTGCATTGTTACTTCAACAACTTTGCAAAATCTGGAAAAATTCAAGGGGTATGAATACTTTTGCAAGGCATACAAGTAAACAGTTTGTTCATGCAGCTGAGCAGTTCAAGGTCAGTGGCTCTCTGGCTGATAATCTTATCACACCTTGAAACCTCACCTCCACACACACACACACACACACACACACACACACTAAGGGGAATACATACTGTATTCACACTGTCACCAACACCACAGGAAAGAGTTCTTACTGAACTGGATGGAAACAGTCTTATGTGAGCTGGGTTAAATAGAAAGCGGTTTCCTTAAATAAATGACCTATTACAAATTTCTGTATCTTTGTCTGGAGCTTTTTTTGTGGTTCCTATGGTGGCTGTATGGATTCTCTTGATTACAGTACAACTCTAACCAACACAGACAATGCAACTAAATTTGATTGAAATATGCATTTAAGCAAGAGTATCATTCATAATCCTACAACCTTTTGAACCTGTCATAAAATTCGAGTCATACAGTACAAATCGCTAATTTGCAAATGTGAGATAAGATGGTCAGAAACATATCCGTAAAGACAGTCATTTATATTTTAGAAAACCCAGCAGTATGATTAGTATGGAGATTTTTTTTTCTTTTGTCATTTTTTTCTGTTTTCATTAAACATTTATACCGGTTTATCCATCTTCCTTTCATTTTATGAGAAACTAGTTTGCTCTTCCTCACTCACCATCTATAATATACCCGATTCTTTCTTGTGTCTTCATGTATGTTTAAACAACCACATCACTCTCTCTCTCTTTTGCCCTTTCACTTTTTTTTCCTTCTCATTACCTATTCATCCCTTCTTGCTTATAAATGTTTTATGAGATGAAAAATATTTTGCAGGGCTGGCAGTCTGACCCAAACCTCTCGCACTCTACGTATTTCATAGAGAGCTCTCATCAGGAATTGAAGGTGAAGGCGTGATTGACTGAGGTCACGTTCGTAGCAGCGTCTTGCAAAGTGCCAAGCTGTCAGCTGAGCCCACTGGACATCTTCCTTACCATGCCAGGAGTTGGCCTGAGCAACGGCTTTCCTCTGGCAGCTCTCTCGTTATCTTTAGCGCTCATCGATTTTAATCGCACCACACCTCCGGTCTTGTTGTTTACTTACACCTCATTCTTTGTCTAGCTTTGTCACACATACATACATATAAACACATGTATAGACACACACAAACACCTCCACGTCTAGGACTTGATCCCTTGTTGAGTTTCTGTCGACTTTATTGATTTAGCACACAATAGCAGGAACGATTCGATAAGCACAATCCACCACCTTGTCACTACATGAGTACAGCTGCATATGTTGTTCGCCGGCTGTAGCAGTCTTTCCTTAAAATTTCCACACTTTTTAAGATCATTTAATTTCTTAAATATTAACATAACGTAAAGTTTTTCTTCACTTCACAGCAGTGGCACAATTCCTATTTCAACGTAGCATTTAGAACCGCAGACTGTCACATGAGCAATATGTTTAAATACTCATTGTGATTATTCTGTGGCTAAAATTAACATACAGCACAGGCAAGGACAATTTAAGGAAAAGTTAAACATAGCTTAGCAGCAGCCTAACGCTCTCGAGCAAAGTCACAACAAAATCAAAATGACATGCCGTTCTACTTGGCTGCGCACAGCAAGGAAATTCGGCACCCTCCCATCGCCTCCAAGCACATTTTTCACGTAGTCCAATGAGAAACTAAGAAATGAGGTGGTTAGAATGTGACTGTTGCTGCAAACACTTATTCTCCCCGTGCAGAACACTTCAAAAAGTTTTCAGACGTGCTGAGTGATCTCAAGTGTTTTTGTCGAGTTTTTTCTTTTTTTTTCCCCATCAAATTAATCAGGTCACAGCTCAAGTGAAACGATGGAGAGAAAAATGTAGGTAGAATTATTAATCTTGTTCATGAGCATGTGTTGCTGGATACATCAATCCATTTCATACGTACAGTGTAAATCAGAGCCAGTATCAATTTATGGTAAATACAGTACAGTAAAGTCTTGAGCCAAACTTCATTTCTTCATAATAAATTACATTAAATTATGTAGATTAAATGAAAGAAATTGGAACATTTTACTGTGACAGGCTGCAAAGTGCGTAAAGATACAATTTAATAATTGGGTGTTTATATAACAGCCTCGGCAGCGTTTAGTATCACTAGTATAATGTTGATTCATACATACTGTACATGTGATCTTGTTTCTGAATGACACAGATTCGCTTGCATGTATTTCCCATGCATGTAAACAGACCAGTCAGTTTACTTGAGGGAGTTTAAGTAGTATCCCATGATTTCGTGTCAAAAGCCTGAGCATAAATCTCCGTTTTTTTTTTTTTTTTTCACTCAGATTTTATTTTTGTACACTCAAACTCTCGCTTGTGCTAAAATTGTATTTACGCTCACTAAAATTGTATTTCCACTCTCTCCTGTGCGCGATCAATATCTCAAGTCTTTCAAAGCTAGCCAATCAGAGGTTAGAGGTGGGACAATACCAGCCAATCAGAACCTCAACAGGGGTACGACCTGTTTCTGATTGGCTCTTTCAATGCTCTTTGTGTCCTCTCAGTAGTCATATGTCAAAACATTACATTTTCTTCTGTTTGGCGTTTAGGAGCTAGTAGATATTTTATTGTTATATTCATGCATTTATTTATATCATTATCATTTTTATCAGCATACTTATGCGCACATGCACAAAGCAAAAATGTATACTGCTGTCTATTGTACTGTAGTTCTATTTCACATCAACACAATGGAAATGTTTTGTAAAGTTGCCAGTTTTACCCAAAAGTAAAGTGTCTGAAGTCGAAATCCTCCAGGAAGCTCTTTTTTGAACGTGTGACTACAAAACACTGATTTCAAGGCTGTCTGCTTGTATTTATGTGAAACGTACGCCCCCTTCGTCGAGAATGCTTTTAGCTAATTAGGCAGGGGAAATGATAGTTACATCAGCTTCCTACCTGCTAAAGTGTTACAGCTCTAACAAGCATATGTTGTTTCTCTTCACATACAAGTTTGTTTTCAGTGTAGCCACCATGTTTGACAATTGCATAGAGCAGTTAATGAATATTATCCAGCATAACTGTTGAAATCTATGCTTATTTTATTGGTTAGAAGGTAAATAAAGCATGTTGTTTAACAAAGAAAACATATTGACGCTTGCTATAAGGAGACATTTATTTACATCTTGCTTATACAATTACTAAAACTTCAGGGAATAACGTACCAGAACACATCACTCCATCCTGGTAAATCATTAACGATAATGCCATGCTATGTCATGGTTTATACCCAATCCATTGCACAAGAAAAAAAATGCATATGCATTTTATTAGCAACACATAATCATATCAAGTATTCATTCTAATGCACTGTAGTACCAACCTAACTTAGTCAATAATACCTCTACCATTTTTTCTATGTGAATAATATCAATACTGTATGTAATGCATACTTCCTATTTTATGAACATGTATTTGAAGAGACAGGATCACAAACAACCATAACATTCCTAACATACGGATCAAGGCAGTAGCATGGGTTTCAAAGAAAGGTAAACTAGATTAAGTGGAAAGTGGAAAATGCATGACACCACCTACAATCTAGACATTCATTAAACCTAGAAAACTGCTGAAGAAGGCACTTGGTCAGAGAGGCTACCAGGAACCTCTTTAAAAGATCAACAGGATTTCAACAGGAAAATACACCCACACACCAGTATCAAAGCTAGTGCATGCATCTGGCATATGTAAGACAGTCTTTTAAAATCTAGCTTCAAGTTTGCACAAAGATATAAAGAATCTTGTAAAAATAAAAGAAGAAGAAGAAGAAGAAGAAGAAGAAGAAGAAAAACGCAAGGTTTAGTGGTTAAATTAACAAAAAGTAGATTTTTTTTTTTGCCATGAAATCCAACATGGCCCTCACAAAAACAACACCATCCTAACTGTGTGGCAGGGTGGGAGGAGCAAAAATTTAAGGGGATATTTCTACATCTGCAGAGACTGGGGACGTAGCTAAGACTGAGGCGAGTTTGGATGAAGCCAACTTCAGGAAGATTTGTGGAACTTCTGAAAATGGGAGGGAAATTCGTATTTTAACAGGACAATGAGGACAAGCATAAAGCCAAAGCTACACTGGAGTGACTTGACAGGAACAAGGCCTTGATATAAATCTAATTGAAAAATATTTTTCAATCTGAAGGTCTTGCAGCAAAAACTAACTAACCAGGCCCATGATGGGCAGCTGGAGGGGAGGGAAAATCTCCCAATCCAGGTTGACAGCCTTTGGAGAAAATCCCCCCAAAACTGGGAGGTGTAGTTACTCTTAAAGGAGCTGCTGCCAAATACTCAGGCTCTCTTTATTCAACTGTGTGGGATATTCAATTACCACTTTAATAGTTAATTCAGTGAATGGAAAAATGGTGTTTATTACATTTTTATCTGCTGAACATAGACTACATGATTTTCAGAATTTAAACATAAAGTATTTTTCATGGGTTTTCAAAAAAAAAAAAAAAAAAAACACACACACAAAAATGACTCACATAAATGTCATAGCACCATTAATATCCCAATACATTCCTCTGCACATTCTTGCTCCATTTCTGTCACTCTCCTAATCTACAGCGTCACTCTCGCCTTTTACTCTTGCTTCTGCCTGCATCCCTGTCTGTTTGAATCCAGCTCACCCCAAACACACATCTACACACACACTCACCCCTGTATGCAAAGGTTTGCCTTTTAAAAATATAGAGCATTGCTTTATCGATACTTGTTTCTGATGTGCTAATTAAGCTACTTTCAGTTCATTATAAGTGATGAAAGCGCAGTAAAGGCTTAAAATATAATTTGCCATATATATAATGCTACTGTAAAAACACAGCTCTGCAGGCACACCCTAAACCACAGACAGAATGTTATGTTCAAACCAGTATGGTTCCCTACTAAAGCCCAGTTCCCACTTTCACTATTTTTATTCCATGAAACATTACTATGATTTGCTGTGTTTCTTGATGAGCTTTAGGCATCAGTGGACTGGGCATTGTGAGTACTTCTCAAGCTCCCAGTGGGCAACTATACAATTGGGAAAATAAAACACACGGCAATATTTAATATCATTGGCTAAGTTCTACAAAAGAGTTTTACATATCTCTACCTAGTTTAGCTTGGCCCATGTAACCACAACCCATTTGAAATCTTCTGTTGTCAGACACTCCATTAGTGGTATCGTTAGGTCCAATCATTAAGGGCTTTAGCCCAGAATATTTTAAGCTTCACCTTGAGATGGAGGTGTTTTATAGCAAAGCATCAGATAGCCTTGGAGAGTTACGGAGCAGTACTTACAGTCAGTGTCCTAGGGAGGAAAGGGGGAGGAATTAAGAGCTGCATGCAAAAGAAGCATTCACCCAGACGTCAAGGCAATCTAACTTTCTGCGCTATTTCAAGAACAAATATCAAGGTAAGAAATAGATTTTTCCAAAGAGCCATAAACTCACTTAATCAGTCCATTAATTGGCTGTGTCCATTAAAAATTTTGCATTTACAATTATAACTTCCTTGGACTACTACTAAATGTAAATTTTACACCAGAATCATGATATGTAAAAAGACAGCATATTTTAATTTATTTATTATATGTGGCATTGATGGCATTGATAATACTATACATTTTGTACTATGTCTACCTAACTCACCTAAAAGTCCACCCATGACTACCACTAGGTCTAGTAATAATAATTCATAAAGGGTATTCATATTCCACCATTATTTATTCATATTAAAATTTTATTTACTGATATTTTACTGATAGTATCATGGTTGAGTAGTATTTTAGGTTCCTAACCTTAATAACCCTAGGCTTACTGTATATAGGCCGATCCTGAGGATGATCCTGCTGTTGACAGGGATACCTGATAATTAAATTATTGCTCTCAGATGAAGTGAATACATGAGGAGAGTTAGGTAAACATTGCTTGCACTATACCCTTCAACCCCCTTTCCCCACCCCCTTCCCCAGAAGAGGGCCAACCCAAGGCCAAATCCCAGGGCTGATTGTTTTTTGGTCCTAGTGACCATCACTTGAGTTGTTACATGGAGTTAGCAGGGTGTGTCGGGGTGACATAGTGATTTGCACCTTTTTCTACTGTAGCACAAATTGCTACAATAGCAAAAGCAAAAAATTGCTTAATAGATTAATGCTGGCTCTCATAGAAAATTCAGAACACAGTGCATTTCTGCACTGTATGAATTTACAGTATGAACTTATTAGTCTCTCACATCTTTGTGAAGGAATTTTGGTCCACTATTCTTTAAAGCATTGCTTAATTTTTATGAGGTTTATGTGCATTCGCTAATGGACAGCCTCTTTTAAGGTCCACAGCAGCTCAATTGGGTTGAGATATGGGCTTTGACTTGCACAGTCTATAAATTCATGATTCTTGCCTTGTTCAGCCATTCTGATGCTGACTTACTGGTGTGCTTTGGATCACTGTCCTGTTGCACAGTCATCATCATCCATTGACCCAATTTCAAACAAGCTTTAGCAGTCGGACAGATGGTTTACATTCGCCATTAGAATACTCAAGTATACAGAGGAGTTCATGGTCGACTCAATGACTCCAAGGTGCCCAGGCCATGTGGCTGCAAAACAAGCTCAAACAATCACCCTTCCACTGCTGTGCTTGACAGTGAGCATTAAGGCCAAATAACTCCACATTGGTCTCAACTGTCCATAGGAAGTTCCAGAATTCTTGTGGTTTGTTCAGATGCAGAATGACAAAATTAGCTTTCTCATGGCAACACTTCCAAACATGCCATACTTGTTCAGTCTTCTTCTAATTGTGCTGTCTTGGACTTTAACATATAACAGGCTCAGTGAGGGCTGTAGGGTCTGAGATGTTTTTTTTGCATGTGGTGTGACATCCACTCCTGGGAAGATTGACAACTGTCGTGAATACTTTCCACTTGTGAATAATATTACTCACTATAAAATCTTGAACTCCAAATTGTCAGATTGATGTGCAGCAACAATTTGTTCTCTAAGACCATTCATTATATTTTTCCCTATTTGAATTGTGTTAACAGAATGCTCCAGACCCGTAAACTGCCGAAACTTCAGCTTTTATAGAGGTCTGCACACCTGCTGATGATCAATTAATCAAGGGCTGTTGATTAGCAGCACCTGGCGGCATCTCACCCTCCTAATTCACGTGGAAGCAGTAAAGAGGACGTAGTATTGCCCCTTTTTCCTTAATTTTTGCTAAATTAATAATTCTACAGTGAAAAAGGTTGTATTTGCCTAATACTAACATCAACTATGATCAGAAAAGTTTTATTATGTTTACACAAAACTACACTACACTTTGCTACACTGTTACTAACGACATCAAACTGTGTTGGGACCACGTAACTACAGCAATTAGTAAAATTTGCGAAAGTATGAACTGGACCTAAAGCATTGGGCAGCAACTACTCACAGACTGAAACTGAAAAATAACTACAATGTCTGCCACAATCAAATAAAGAGTAACTAGATAATTAAAAGGTTGGCTGGTGGATACTAAAACTGGCAGGATATGTATTTTACCTTGGTAGGGCAGCATGTTTCTGGTGACTAACCATACATCTTGTATTTCTCTTTCTGTCATTGTGGAGGTCAGGTTTTCTGTTGCAATGGTGCACAATTCTGCCTAAGTACCAAAATCTCAGCAGACCTTGCCGTATACTTCAAATCCTTCCTGTCTGTCTAAGGGATGACAAGGGACCTGCTAGAAGGTGCCTCGCTTCCATGACAGCATTTCAAACCCTGGAACTTACTTCCTGCCCGCCCACTGCTCTGTGCCACGGTTGCGCTTACCCGATTGTGTCATTTACACACAAGTGTCATCATTCAGCTGAGTACAGTTTCAGTCCCACAAGAGTCACAGGTTTCGCTCAAGGGCACAATGGCAGTGGCTGTACATCTTTTGTGCTGGACTCATAAGTTACAGTGGTAACGTTTAGCTATACCTTTCTGTTCTTGTCAAACAGAACCCTAAGCTATATACTGTATGACGATTGTATAGCATACACGCTTGAGCCAGTGTTATTCTCAATCAGTTACAAGTAATTTGCAAAGGGCTTTGGTTCGAGTTTCATTTAAACATGGACCACAGTTTCACTTATGCAATAATTTACATATTTGGCAGATGGTATTATATGCAGCAAATTTTAATAGGGTTGAACTGTGAAAGGCAAGGGCCATCCTCAAGGGTCCGATAGTGGCATCTTGGCAGTATTAGGATTCAAATTCACAAACTGCTGATCAGTAAGCCAGAGCCATAACTACTGAGCCACCACTGCCCCAGTATAAATTTGCAGAGCTTTAATCTATGAAACTATAGCTTAAAGTGAGCATGTGATTGACTGAGGCAGTGGAATATCACTTTCCCTGCTGTTGTCAAACTGCCAGCTCCATCCACTGACCATACTGGGTATAGTAGATTAGGCATGAATAAAAGTTAATGGACTGGTATTAATGCCACCAGCATTGTACTGTAAATAACTCCTCACCTCTCTTATGGACTTTTCACCTGTTTCTCATTTGGCAAAAGGGACCAATGCATCTGTGCCACCACCACAAGACTCCCTGAGTCAGTTAAACAATAAACAATTATTGTGTGTATCTTTTTAATTGACATCAGCAGTACTGTGTAAACTCTACTGTAATTGTTCTTCATTCCTAAATGATATGGTCCAACATCACAATAAAATGAACAATATGTTTGGGAGTTTTAAACAAATATTTGCAGGAGGCAGCACCGTGCCCATTTAACCCTCAATTTTTCAGATTAGATGGCTGTAGAAACTAATAAAATCTATTTTTGCAGTTTTAATTAGCCATACTGATACCGTTTTAAAGCCGAATATATGTTTTAAAATGCTTATTTTAAGGCTTAATGTTGCACTCGGACACCCCTTTCATTTTTGGGTATTTGGTTAATTTCAACTAGAGAGCTGTGTAATATCAGTTAGTACGTGTATACCGTTCATCAGTATGGCTGTAGGAGTCAAAAAATAGATATTATGAGCTGATAGACAACTGTGGTTGTGTTAACCAATGTGTGAAGTATGAATAACCAATCTCAGCTCTTGGCATGTCAACAATATGACTTATAGCTTCAGAATTTCTATTTGTAAAGTTTCTTTAGCATCAGTGATTATCTCTTAAGTGATTAACATTAGTTTTCATTTTAGCTTATTTGTCAAATAAAATTAACACTACAGCACTGAAATATATGCATACAAATAACATATTTATATATTAAAACTGCAACACAAATATATACTCCATATACACTTATGTTGCATATAAATTAGTATGAACAATTTTCATTTTACATGACAATGCCATTTAAAAGTTTCTTTCAAACATAAGTTAAGGTCAAAAACATCCAATAGATAAAGGTGGTAGATCAGATTGTAAATCCACTTCTGTTGCACGTCAAAAATAGAAACCTAAACCTCAGAAATGTGTTTGAACAACACTTGACCAAACTTGATTTGACTTGGATAAAGGAAAACTCTCAAACCCATAACCAGAAATGCTGCAGTTTAGAAACAAATTGATAAGAGAAATTCCTGGCAGTTTTTCTTTATCGAGGTAGAAAGAGGGACGTCAACTTCTATAAACTCCATGAGAAAACATTTTCACTGTGTTTCTTCTGTAATCTAAAATCAATGCTAGTGGCATATGTGACATATATCACGTGTGACTATGCTGTGTCAAGCTAAAATTGTCTCCTAGACCCAATGTTCGAGTTCCCCTTTTGAGTATTGGTTCCTTTTAGGGGCTTTTCCTTATTGCAATTCAAAGACGTTTTTCCTTTCTCCCGCAGCTGCTGACTTGCACAGTGACCCCATAGTCCAAAAAATGGTTTTGTGACAAAAACTATTATGAAAAGCACTGTCCAAATACAGTACATTTCCCACACAGACATGCACAGGTTAAGGTGAACAGAGCAACTGAACAGAAAGAGATGATGAGCTTCTCAGCATAGTGCCACAGAGCGCTGAGAGCATCGTAGAGCTCAAGGGATTGGCCCAGGACCTGACTTTACTCCTAATTAAAGACAAAGAGAGTGAAAATGAGGGAGAAATAAAAAGGGAGTAAGAGATCGAGATATAATAGGATATAACAAGATATAATAAGAATAAGATGAGGAACATGATTAATTATTACACATCTCACTTGTCTTACAAGAAGATAAGACTCTTAATCACACACCTCGCGACGGCACCATCGCAAGCGAAGCAAGATAATAAGTAAGAAACAAAGGAAGAAGGAAAGTGCACTCATATCCTGCTGCTACATATAAACTCATGGTGTGTGAGCTATTAACAGCTCTTTGCATCATATTCTCCCTCTCCCACTCTGTGCCTTCTGTACACCAAAACCAAACGCTAATGCATTCACTTAACAAAGTACCACTGGACTCATTGCTATGGCAACACACGCTGACGTTCAGTCATCTTCTGTCCTGCAAGAGAGCTGCAATTCAAACCTTGTTCTTTGTCCGATACATCACACCCTCTCAAAACCATTCTTATGGCCGACTCCAATCACTCGCTTTCTTTAGGGCTGCAGTTCCATGGTTGCCTAATCAGATTTGCCATAACGGGACTATAAATCATATTTAAGCACAACATTAGTTTAAAACCCGAAGGACTAAGTGGAAAAGCACTCAGACATGTCTGAGAAGCAGCACACGGCCACACAGATCAACCACGTGAAGCTAAAGGTTTGGCTATTAATACATGAGTAATAGATATGTCCTTCAAAATCAGTACATGTCCATAACGCACCCACAAGCCATTTAATTTTCCCACAATTTTTCCCCTGATGTTAATACATTTCCTAACATCAATACCATCATACCAACAGCTAGATTTGTCCCATCCAGCTTTAGCTTACATTAATCAGTTTGCAATTAAGTGTTACTTCACAAACTGCATATAATGTACAGTAAATTATGGGCTACATTTTATGAAAGAGAGTGAGTGGTTAAATTAGGATTTAAATCCTTTTTTTTTTTTTATTGATATAACAGAAATATGGTTTAAAGCATTTATCCTAAGGTGGTCCCAATTTCTAATTGCTCAATTTAAAATAATTACTGTGCAATAAATGTATTTTTGAAAAATCAATGTTTTTAAAATGAGGTTAGTGTATGAAATATTTCATTTAGCTACTGTAAAAGCTTACGCATGCCATATATACTCTACCTGGCTGTCCACAGCAGGTGAACTTGTTACAAGTGCATCATTGGAATTACTTTGATTAATGTTACAATGTGGGGCAGGGCTAACTCGGTGGTTTAGTATTGGGCTGCTGATCAAGAAGTCCCTGCTTTGAGTGAGGTACCTGTCGCCCGATGTGCTGAGTGGCACGTGGATATACATCTTTCACCCTCCACAGTTGAAATCAGCCATAAACATACCATGCCAAAACTGAGGAATCATTGAAAACAGGTAACAGGTCATGGATGATCGTGTAAATAACAATTGTCTAGACAGTTGTCTGTCAGTGTGATTTATCTCGTTGAATATTTGAATAGATTTCATAAAGATTTTACTAGAAATTATTTACATTTTTATTAGATGATAGCCTGAGCCAAACAGAATAAACACTGGAAGGCTGCAACAACTGCAACATTGCTTGTTTTACAAAAGTTTTCTGTCACTATCCAACTTTAATCCAAATTTAATATAATGGTCACATGATTTCTCCCTAGGAGTATTAGATTGCTAGACTTTATAAGTTAATGTTGATAGAAATCAAATCAACTATGGCCCATTCACTCAAAAAATCAACTATGACGCATTCCCTCATACATCTGTTAAAGTCAAATCTTTGCTCTAGGGAACAATATTTTAAAGATATAGTCTGTTACTAGTGTTAGCCCTACAGCGTGATATATTATCCTTATGCTTGCTGTATACTATCTTGTCTTTCTTTTCTTATATTTAATGTAGTTGTGTATTCTAAATCCCTATTGTTATGGTGCTCGAGTTCAGACTGAGGAGTTCAGAACTGATTTGACATCACTTGACCATTAGTGAATGCCATATGTAGATCTTACACTCTTAATGTGGTGGGCTAATGACCAGTTTGCGTGTACGCCCTTGGAGACTGCTGTCTGGAACCAGACAGGGCAGAATGATGACAGGGAGTCCAGCGTCAGGGCTTTAATCATGTGAGCAACCGGCAGCATGTGACCTCCATGTCCCTACATCCCAGTTTTCTAATTAGAGCTTTGCATAGGGTGTGTACACATACATGTAGATGTGTGTATCTAATGACATCTTGTAGATTTATATTCATTCTAGTGGGGAAAAAGCGTAATTAAAAATGATTGATTTTAATGGATATTGATGGGAGTGGAGTCTGAGAAGGAGCAAGCGAATGAAAAGCAAATGGTTAGTTAGCACATACAGTACAAGGCTTTTTTACTAAATTGCTTCCATTTGCAGTATCCTTTTTTTTTTCAGATGAAGTATGAGTCTGTAACATCTATGTGTCTATTACTGTACTTGCAAATTATAACTGTGTCAGAAAGCCTTTTAAATTTGTAACTGCAGTAAACATAAATACATGCTTGATAAACACACACACACACACACACACACACACACACACACACACACACACACACACACACACTCACAGAGTAAAAATCACAAACTACACAGCCCATTTATTTGTGCAGCTTCCTCAATTAGAGGAAACATTCAACTACAATTGATCAAAAGCACATGTAAATAAACTAGACTAGATTTTTCATGTCGGTTTAGGCACAAGGTAGTGTATTACGATTGAAAAGTTTATTAATTCATTCATGCCCTTATCCTGTGTGGGGTAGCAGGTGGCCTGGAACCTATTACAGGGAACTCAAGGTGCACACTGGATGGGGTACCAACCCATCATGGTGCGCGTTTGCACATGAACAATCGTACACCACACCAGTTAGGCTACTCGTGCCTTTTTATTGTGTGGAAGGACCAGGGTACTCAGAGGAAACCAAACAAACATGATGAGAACATGGAAGCTCTACACACACAGACCAAAAGCGAGAAACAAATCTGCAACCCTGCTACTGTGCCACAGAGCTTCAGATTACTACCATTAATATGGATGCTTGAAAGTTATTTTTTTTCTTACATTTTTAAAACAATTAAAACCCACGATATGCATATACTGTGCCTGTTAAACAAATTAAAGAACAATATTATACTTTAAGTCTTTCAGCCTCAGAATGTGTAGGCTAAGCTACAGTAGCTAATGTGTTTAGGTAATATATGTCATTAAAGCTCTGCTGCTGAGTTACTAGCTTGCTAGCTACTGTCCATGAGGTAAAAGGAAGAAAAGAGGGACTATGCTAACGCTACTCAAATTGTTTGTGATGGTTTAAAATGGTATGTTCTCTGGTACTTATAACAGCTTGATTATTCAAAGCTGTGTCAGCCAAAGAAGCTTTCATTTGTCTTGTCATGCTAATACTTTAATCTGAATAAGTGCATTAATGCGAGAGCCTCAACACTGACTCTTTTCTCTTATGCATAAAAATGACCTTACTTCATACTAAATTATTCTTTTGCATGGTGACTGTTAATTCCTGAACTCAGATACCAAACATTTGTCCTGTTGAGTCATTCCAACATGAATAGAGCATTTTGTCTCTTGAGAGCCATTACCGCGCTTACATGACACACTCTTCCACAGAGCATGATGGTACTTATACACTTGTGAGAGACGCACAAGCTCAAAAACATAATGTAGAGATAGATAGAGTGACAAGAAAGGTAGGTGGTCCTGTTTTTTGTTATTGTTGTTGTTGTTTTTAAGCCTTGGTGTAGAGCTGCTACAATGTGCTGTGCCTTTTAGATGTACGTACACTTCTTTTTTCTCTTTTTTCCCCTTTTTTTAAAAGATCAACAGATGGCATTTGATAAGATATAAAATGCTTAAATCACAGGTTTCAAATAAGAAACTTACACTTTGTTTGTGTGTGTGTGTGTGGTTACTGGGTCAGGCTGTAGATGGTGAACAGGTTGCTGAGCAGTTTGGAGGAGGAGCCTCCCCGTCATGAAGCATCACCCAAGGGGCCATGCTCTACTTTTACACACACACACACACACATACACACACACACACACCACACACACACACACACACACACGCACGCACACAAAACTTCACAGACTTCTAAGCTCTATGGGTATTTCTGGTGTGGATTTAGGCTTGGCTTGGGGCGTGCTTTCTGGGTCACTCTGCAGAAAAGCGAGAACTGCAGAACTAAAGAGTCTGTTTGGTTTTTCATGAGCAGCAGAGAAAGATAAACAAGTAGAGATGCAGTTTTCATATGATACTATAATTATTATCTGAGAATCTATCCAGTACAAATATGTGCTTTTGTCACTTGAATAATTGCAAACTTTAAAATGCCTCATCTCATCTCATCGTCTATACCGCTTTATCCTGTGTACAGGATCGTGGGGGCCTGGAACCTATCTAAGGAGACTTGGGGCATAAGGCAGGGTACACTGTGGATGGGGTGCCAATCCATCGCAGGGCACACATACACACACACTCACACGCTCATTCACACAGTAAGAGGAATGCCATTTAGTCTATTCTGCATGTCTTTAGACTGTGGGTGGAAACCGGAATACCAGGAAACCCCCCAAGCACCAATGCCCACAGACCCAGAGTGGGCAACTGGATCTGACACTGGAGGTGCAAGGCAACAGTGATAAGTACTATGCCACTTTGCTGCCTGTATGCATTGACGTTAATTTCTTGTTGCTTCAGATAGTAGATAATAGACTGAACTAAGCCACTTGACTTTGCATATAGACAGGAAGTATAAACAACAAGAAATGTCCTAAAAGAGTAGGAAGTTTACTATATGTCAAAATCAATGCATTGATCTAAAAACAAGTTCAAATCCTGATAATGCCATAGCAAAGTCTACAACACAGTCCCTTCACTGCATAATTGGGCATGCTCTATGCTCTTGTGTGAGAAAGATGGATTTTCTTTGTCTGCTTTTTCTCTCTGAAGAACACAGTGGTGTAAACCATTCACGGCTGTCTGTGAACTTATGTACACGGAAGCCAAGTGTGTTCAGCTCGCTTATGATGTTGCATGAGTGACAGTTCAAAAAGACGCCATGGCTAGGTTCACATGTCTCAAAGGAAGCAGGAGTTAGCCGTCATCCACCCTGGGGATGCAACAGACGAGGACTAGATACTGTGCTGAATTTAGAAATTATTAGAATATAAGAAAACAGGGTCAAAATGTAAAAATCTTTATATTATTTGACAGCTAAATATGAATTCTATCTTAATACCAAGATCTTTGCATACCTAATGTGCAAACAGTATGAGGAGAGAGATCCTGACTGTGAGACAACATGCAATCAAATAAAAAATGAAAAAAAAAATGGGGAGAAAGTACAAAATAACCAAGAAGCAGCTCGCACAAAAAAGTGTCTGTGTGTAAATTGGTATAGCTGAGAATTTAGCGTGAAAGCTACTGCCGGGGATCAGAGAAATTAAGCGATGGAAGAGGAAAGAAGTGTGTGGACTTCAGTGTATGTGTGTGCATTTCTAAAAATTCTCCATGATGTAAGTGTGATAAATTGCGTGGAATGAGGGATGTACTCCTAAGCCTGATTTTAAAATCTGCCATGTGTGTGAAGGACAGAAGGACATTTTCTACCACTGAAAACGTTTCTTGATCATCCACTCCTCTACTTCCCATTCCATTCTGTCAACACTGCACAGTTCCACTGAGACTAGACAAATCAACAATCTCTCACACACACACACACTAGGTGGACTTTTTCAGCCTAGCCACACACAATTACAGACAGCAATACACACACCTGCACCAGTCTATCTACAAGTTTCAAAAGGTGAGGAGACCAGCGTCTGAGGAAAAGCAAGTGTTAATAAAAAGAGGAAAAAGAGGTAGGAGTTTGGATGCAGATGGCATTGAAGGGAGAGATGTGGCTTACTGTATATATCGTCAAACCTCATTTAAGAGTGCAGAGAGCAGAAACATGCAGGAGAGATAGAAAAATTAAGAATGAATGAAAGACAGGGTACATGCAAGAGAGAGAGAGAGAGAGCTAAGGCAGGGGGTTGATGAAGGCCTGCGGGAGGATAATGAAAGACAGGACTGAAAGCACCATCATGTCCATCACTAGGGAAATGTGGCAAGAGGTAAGCAGAGGAAGACTGCATTTGATAGAAAAAGAAAAGAGGTATGAAGTGAGGAAGCTGGAGAAAAAAAGGCAGCAGAAGAAAGGGAAAGTAGGCAGACATATACAGTGACAGTCAAAAATACAAAGTAATGACTGTAATCTTCAGATCCGTCCCTGTCTTTCTCTGCCTAATCAGTCTCGAGATGCTTAAAAAGATGCTGCTACAAAGATCTCTCTCTCTCTCTCTCTCTCTCTCTCTCTCTTTCTCTTGCCTCCTTGGAATTCGCTCACTATGTTTTTATTTATTTATAATATTTTTGCAGCTGTTGTTCCAGAAACTTCTGTGATGTCCCCATCAGTGGGGGCATCTCGGTTGGCACGCAGAGATTTAATGAAATTATTAAACTGCTGTTAATTAATTAATGTGGCTATAACAAGTACACGCAGTATTTATTAGCTTGCTTGCACTTAAATCTTATTTACTGTACCATCTCTGTTGAAATGCCTACTTCACACGGACTGATTATACTTAATATTGCCTATGAAAAAGAAAAAAGTATAACTGTTTCCAATCCTACTGTAACCATAATTAAATTAGTGCAGAGTTAGTGCAAAGTTTATTTCTTCACTGTTAGCTATCTAGTTTAAAAAGGTAGGAAATGAGAATACTGCAATCTGGAAAACCACAGATGCCCAGAGCAAGTTTGTTTTTGTATACAGTACGTTGTCTCTGAATTTGATAAAGATCTGGATGCAGTACTTTTTGTATGACAAATGAAGAAAATTTATGTATAATGTCTTGTAATATACTTGCTCATAAAATGACCAGTTATAGTGGTCTTATCTTTTGATTAAAACTGGGTTGAAATCAGAGTTACGAATCTAAACTTTCCAAGCAGTAAAGACACCTTTTCAGGGTGGAGAAGCTAGCTATCAAGTTTTATGTTGAAAATAATGCAAAGGGAAATTTATTAACTATTGTAAAAGTTATGTTGTTGTGGCTTCAAGTGTGTTTATGGCAACACCTCGCGCAAGGTATAGCAGACATTGCACAGGTTCTTCTTCCTTTAACCTAAAGTTAATTTTACTGTCATGTGTAACTTGCTAGCTATCGCAGACTAGGTAGTGTTCATAATGTTTATGCCCTTAGATGACTACATACTCAGATATGACACACTTTGATAATATAGCTTTTGTACTGTTGAGTATAGTCAGCAAAGAAATCAACAAAACCATTAATGCTACATGGCCATATATAGCTAAATTAATCTATCAATTTAGCTACATACAATCTTTAAAGTGGATCTTAACTCAATTCTGTGCATGTAACATACTTTGTCTCACTGTCTACTGTAAGTTATTGCTACGGGTAATTCCCATATCGTGATGCTTAGCCCACTTGTCTTTCTTTCACATCTGTTCACAGATAATTTGGCTGGGGTGTCAAAAGCAATATGGCTGACGTTGTCTGGGTCATTTTTATTTAAAATTATCAAGTACTGTATGTGTACACACGACTTTATACTGTTTTTAACAAACGTCTACTAGCAAACATGCACACATGTTATATTGCTACTAACATTTTATTGAATCTCCTACCTGTATCTCTGAATCTGCTGTTTATCTAAACAACTACACGGTCTACACCTTTCGATGAGAACAAACATTACTCACAGAGACATATTCATAGACACACACACTCTCTCTCTCTCTCTCTCTCTCTCTCTCTCTCTCTAAAAATAAACCCTTGTGCCACAGTGTCTTGGCTCAAAAGCAATTCTGGCAGATGCTTGAGAAGCCCAACCACACACACAAATAAACACACCTATAAACCAAAACACACACACAGAGTAAACAGACCAAAGAATAAGCCATGAGAATATTTCGAAAGTCAGTCAGCTAAAAAATTACATATACAGACACAAACAATATCCTACTTACATAGTCTCATCATTTTTGAATTCCAGTTTTCCAGAAGTTTCCTCATAGTCTTCTCCACCACGAGCTGTACCATCAACAGTGCGGTAAGGGACAGCGACAAGACCCCGGGCGCCAGACGTCCTCTGGACCTTGACTTGCATGATGCCCACGCTCTCGCTGACCCGTGTCGATTCACTCTCAAATGTGAAGATGCCAGCATGGTCATCATCATAGATGGTCACCGTGGCAGTGTGAGCCTCTCCAAGAGCTGCCTTCAGAGCCGGAGTGCTCCCATCTGCCAGGTGGTTCTCCGTCCCGCCCACAATGCGCGGGTTGCTCAGGTGCACGTAGAAGTACTCATCTTCTTCAAAGATGTCATCGTCGATTATGCCCACTGTGAGTTCTTTGAGAGTCTCTCCAGGCTTAAAGACCAGAGTGCCTTCAGCAAATTCATAATCAGAGCCAGCGTTGGCAGTGCCATCTTCTGTACGAAAATCAACCTAAGGTGTTACAGAGGTCAGAGGTTAATGGAAGAAAGAGTAACAGTTGTTCTAGTGATACCTATAAGCAATTCGAAAGTAAGTGGAGGGTTGGGCTCGAATGAGGATTCTATGGACCTGATAATTAACCAGTGTCTTATTTTCTGCAGTATATGTTTATCAAAAATTGTTTATGAATAAAAGCCTTACTTTGACCTGCAAATGTGCAATCGGTTTGTTGCAAAGTACATTTCCTGAAAGGTTTCAGAATAAAGTTACCTTTACAGTGCAGCCTGCATCTCCCCCATGCCTTGCCACTGTGAGTTTTAATAAGCCGCAGTTTTCAAAGCACTGGTAGAGTGCTGGCTCAAACTCTAGACGTGTGGTATAGGGGTCGTCCTCCTGCTCCCGTGCCTCTCCACTGCTCACCACTTTCCGGGCCTGATCGGCTGCATGTTTCTTCAAGATGTTTCCTGCTCCAGTCATCATCCGTGTTGCCTGAATACGGTAAAATGCGCGGCTCTTCTGCTGCTGCATCAGCACCTGAAAGTAAGACCATGAAATAACATACTGTTATTTCATATGGAGTCAGAAATATAGTTAGAAAAAATGCAAACACACTGAGAAAATCAATCTATTTATTGTGGGTTGGCTTGTTGCATGCCCTATGTAGAAGCTTCATCTCTCTACCCAGTTGTATAGAACCCACCTGCAATGCCACTGGATTAAAGTCTACTTTGAACTCAGCCATACCTGATAGTTGGCCATCTCTATAAGCTGCTCCATATCTTTATCTGGGTGTCTCTGTTTGAGCTCCTTCAGTGTCCTGGCCATGTCTCTCCTGGCCTCGTCCTCATGATCACGTCCTCCAAGCCCATCCTCTCCCCCCAGCATTCCATCCAAGTGGGCTGCCATGCCGTCCAGCTCCAACATGTCTATCTTGTTGAAGGCTGTCTCCTTCACCACTTCTTCTCCTCCTTCTGTCTCCACCACAATGCCATGGCTCTTGTCGGCACGGTAGTGCTTGCGATTGTACTTGTAGATGAAGAGGCGGCGGTCAGCCACCCATGCCTGCACCACGCACACTGGGAAAAAGAGGAAGGTGAGCACAGCTTCCCAGACCTCCACCTCACCAGGGGATAACACACAGAGGATAACATAGAGCCACACATAGGCAAAGATACTCCATGCTGCTGTCACAAAGAAGACTCGCAGGTGCTTGACCTTCCTGGTCTCACCATCAGGCACCACATAGACGCAGAGGCCAATGATGACAAACATGTTGAAGGCAGCACTGCCCACGATGGTGCTTGGGCCAAGATCTCCAGCCTCAAAATGGTGCCCACACACCTCAATGACTGAAAGCAGAATCTCAGGAGCTGAAGACCCAAGAGCCATAAGGGTTAAGTTGGAGACGGTCTCATTCCAGATGCGCACTGTAGCTGTGCAGGTCTCTCCGTTGGGTCTCTTGATGGTGATCTCCTTTTCTTGGGAGGTGATTACCTCAATGGAAGACATAAAGCGATCTGCAATGATCGACATTCCTAAGAACATATATACTAAGGCCACAAAGTAGACAATAGCACGGGCCACCTTGTCTCCCACTGAAGGATTCTGAGGATTCCATACTGGTAAGATCACACCCTCAGAGCAGACATCTCCCTGGGAACAGTTGGCACTGGAGGAGGGAAGGTCGTAGGAGTCAGCATTTGAGGGGAGAGAGAAAGAGATAAGAAAAAGTAAAGGGAAAATGAAATAAAGGGTTTGGTGGGTGAGATGCATGATTCAGAATCTTCAGCCCTTTCCAGCAGTTGTAATGATCTCCTCTGTAGGTTTGAGCTATGAAGAGACAAAAAAGGAGAAAGTCTCAATAAATGTATTATACAATTGGTTTGGAAACCATTAAACCAGTACAAATTTTTTAAGCAATTATTTAATGTTATAGTTAGTGATGACACTGGCCATAAAACTGTCAGTTTTGATCTTGCCACATTCTCCCATCTGAAATGGTCATTATGAAATTAATTGCAGCCCTTTGTTTAATAAATCTTTTTCCTTACATCTGGTTGGAAGGCCACCAAACCTCACAGCAATGTTTCTACTCTTGGATGTTCAAACTTCATAATGTGATATTTAAAGAACTTGGGGAAGGTTTCTGGCCTTTTCCTTCATCTGCTGCAATTCATTTCCCAAGAGTTATCCTCACATCACTTACCTGCCATACTCCTGTCTCATCAACTTTGATCTCCCCCAGCCCTTTAGTTACTGTCTCAACACCTATATGTCAACACCTCTTTCCTTATTTTCCTGTTATATAATACTTCAAGTACAGTTAAGTTTCTTAAAATGTAATTGAAAAGACACTCCCTAATTTATCAGTGTCAGTGGGTGTACAAATATTTATCCATAATCCCAAGTAAAAAAGAAAAAATCATTAAAATCTGAGGGACAGTTCTATAAACAACAAACAAAGAAAATGCCAAAACCACTGGGTTCTCTCTCTCTCTCTCACACACACACACACACACACACACACACACACACACACACACACACACACACACACACACACACACACACACACATCCGTGGGGTTCAACAGTGCAGATTTGACTCTTCCTGACAGAATGCTCACTGTCTGGCCATTCATGACATTTCATGAGTCTGACATGACTACACACACACACACACACACACACACACACACACACACACAACACACACACACACACACACACACAATATATATACTTGTTATATCACCCTAGCACTGTACTTCACTATTCAGCCTTTTATTTTTTGAACGGTGATAGTATTTTCTAAAATTAAATTAAGCTCTCTCTCCCTCTGTCTCCCTTTGTCTCCTTGGCTCCATTCTGCATGTTGTGGGTGGCTAAAAGCCTGTATGTGAGCATATTTATGAATATGTAAACAGATATATACACAGGTTAGGCAGAGGGTCAGTAGCAGGATACATCATTTCAGCATTGTGTGTCAGTCTTTGTGTGTGTGTGTGTGTGTGTGTGTGTGTGTGTGTGTGTGTGTGTGTGTGTGTGTGTGTGTGTGTGTGTGTGTGTGTGTGTGTGTGTGTGTGTGTGTGTGTGTGTGCGCGCGCGTCTGTGTGCGTGTGTGTGCGTGTGTGTGTGTGTGTGTTTGTGCATGTGTGAGTGGTAACACAACTGGGTCTGTTTCCTGCTAAAGCCACTTAAATACAGAACAGCTCATATAGAAAGAAAAACAAGGATGGTTTCATTTCTCAAAAACTCCCCCAATACTCCGTACCTGATTATCTTTGTTTTCCATTAGCTGCTGTTAGTTTTAGGACCATGGAGAATCATAATAAAAAGAAAATCATACATATGTTATCTTAAGCATGTTATCTTTCTGGCATGTCTTATCCACTGTACAATGCTTGCACAGTTATATTGTATATAACATTGTATATCTTTATTACCTGTTGCACCATCTGTCTGTTAATTACTTTTACCCCTGTACATATGCACCCGTTTCCTTATTTACCACATTTTTAATTATTTTAAATCAGCCATTTATGCACTTCTGGTTAGATGCTAACTGCATTGCATTGGCTCTGTACATGTACTTTGAGCAATGGCAATAAAGTTAAATCTAGTCTAATCTAAATTCTTTTTCTAATCAAATTTCTTGAAAATCACTACATATACAGTATATATATATTATTTTAAAGCTATGCACAACAGTGAAACCTTGGACTGCGAGTAACTTAGTCTGCAAGTGTTTTGCAAGACGAGCAAAATAATTTTTTGTTTTTAAAAAACTAGTGTAAACCTTAAAATACGAGTACTGTCACATGATCACAACTGAGCCAATGGTTCCTCTCTCTCTCTCTCTCTCTCTTGCACACGCTGTGGGATTCTGGGTAATCATCTCCCATACTCAGTCTTAGTGCGTGTGCGTAACTCGTATAGTCAACATCCGTGCGTGTATGTTTACTATAACGCTGTGACCACTTGGGCTTGTGACAGGGTAAAACATCTTTTGTGTCCAAGTATACTGACTGTCCTTACTAATTGCCCTGCAACAATGGCCCTGTGAAGAAAAAAATGCAACATCACACTTCTGCGAAATCCTCAAAAGGAGGTAAAGTGCAGGTTATTTTGTTTTACTTTTACTTTATATTTTGTATGAATAATTTTTATATGAATATTTTGGGTGGTGGAACGAATCATCAGAGTTTCCATTATTCCTCATGGGGAAATTAGTTATATAAATTAATATAAAGTATGAGTGCTTTGGATTACAAGCACATTCTGAAATGAATTATGCTCGCAATCCAAGGTTTAAATGCAAAAAACTAATTTCTTGCATTTAAGAATCATGATGCATTTTATGCTAATATTTACAAAAGAAAATTAGGCAGAGAAATAACTCTACAACACTCAGGAGATGTGTGATCACTATCTGAACAAGAGCCATGCTGTTTCTGATGCTGTTCCATGCTGTTTTCTGATTTCAGATGCACGTTGTTTCTGGGAAGCTGTTTCGTTCACTACAGTTGGTTACGTCCCGCTTTACATGCTATGTCCTACTCCTTATATAGCGCATTTCTGTACTATGATAAGGTGCTGTAATCAGTTACATTGTAAACAATTAATTAAGTGAAACTGAATCTGGCAGAAGAGGAGGCTGATGATGATGATGATGTAAACTGAAGTTTGTGCATCGTTTTGAATGTTTGTCATGATCTTCAACAATCTTTGTAATTTAAAAAGTTCAACACATTTTTTCTTGATTTAATGTGCTACTGACTACAAAAATAATCATGAGTTTGATGAGTTTTATAGTACTGTGCACAAGCAACTCCTGTTGGGCAAAGAGATCAAAACTTTCTACATTAAACAATACCATAAAAAGGCGGAAACATTAATTTAAAAAGAAAAAAGTTATTAATTGGTGTGCCAACCCTTTGCTTAAAATATAATCTCAGGTGCAATAGATATTTTCTTGTAAGATTTTTTTTTTGCCATTTTGCTGGAATATTAATGTTTAGAAATCAGAACCATTTTGTACTGACTTTTGTACTGACTTAATAATTACATACTGCAGGGTGTTTTATGCATAGTGACAAAACTGTGGGTGGTTATAGCATTTTGCTAAATTATACAAAATACACACTATTACAAAAAAAAAAAAACTATATGTGCAAAATATTCTAAGTTAACAGTTTGTAATACTTGTTTTTCTCAAAACTGACAAAATGGAAATATTTAATTTTAATTTTTTTCTTGTTTACATTTGCAGGAACTCTTAGTGTTTCCCTGTCAGAGACTGTTTGCTTTGACCTTTATGAATGCTAAGAAACCCTTTTAAGAGTTATGGGAAGCATATGTTGTGTATGTATTATGTATGAGTGTGTGATCACACGTGCTGCAAAAGCACTCTGCACAGCACACATTCAGTCAATATCTTACTTTTTATCACAACAGAAAACTCCTAACATTGATCTTCTTCCTGTTCTCATCTATCAGTAACAGCAATGTTTTAGCACGCACATGCAACTGCACAGGAAGTACATTCATGTCTCTATATAGGGTGAGCATTAAATTCAGTACCATTTGCCATTAAAAATAACAAATTCAACAAAGTGCTAGTAGTCTACTGCTAAACGATAATTAACCTTGCATGGTGTATACTGATCCAACTCACTGAAAACGGGTATAATTACATTTTCCTTCATAGTGTATACTGTAGTCAGTCTACTGTGCAATCCGTCCGGGTAAGGGGAAGAAAAAATTGCTGTGCTGCTGAAATGCTAAACTAGTATAGGTTTCTCTCATGTACAGTGATGATCTGTAAATGTGTATAATTGCATCTGGATGAAGTACAGATATTACAATATTTTGACCATAGCGGTGCACCAAATGTTTAAAACTGGAAAACCAACACCCAATGCAGGCATCAATACAGTACAGGGTTATCATGCAAAAATCAGAAGGTACAGTAGGTAATAAGTATATACTGTACTGTAAATGAAGTAATTATTAATATTCCATGGCACAACGTTTACACATTGTAGACATGTAGCAGGCATGTCAACAAGATAACATGCTCGACTCTGATGAATATCTCTTTAATGACGCTTTATCATTTGACTGATGAAAAACTAATGAAAAAAGAAAAAAGGGCCCATTATTATTTGTATATTTGTTTGTTTGTTTGTGTTTACATTTTCTATATGGGATTATTGCTGATATGTGCATAAAAGAACAAGCACAAAAATGATGAAACAGTATGTTTCCAAGACCAAGATGCTCCAGAGCAGGCTGTGATTGTGTGAGAGTGGTGTCTCTATATATGTGTCTTTCTCTCTCTCACTGCCATACACACACACACACGCTCCCACACAGTGCTTGACATTTGTGCTTTGTCCACTCTATAATCCTTTTCACCAGCATCACTCTGTGCGTGCATGAAAATTGCTCATCACACCAGAATTCAAATCCTTAATTGGTTCAATTAATTTGAGTCAGGACCACATCCTTTTGTCTCCCAAGGACACTGAGTGTCTCTGTAGAGACACCATGTGTGTGTCATGATTATCTGTAGTGAACAGGTTGATTGGGTGTGCTGTAGGTGCTTTACATTTGCAAAGTCATATTTGTGTGTGTTTCTGTGTGTGTTTCTTTATTCTGTCCTAATTATCATTAGTGATATCCTTTCAGAATTCACTTCATTAACATCACACTCATCCTGCATGTGCCCTTCATAAACACACACATACTGAAGCACACAGCTGCTGGCAGACCTGTGCATTCTCTGTCTTATGCCCTCTGTCGAAAGGGTTCTAAGTCAAAGAAGTTGTTAATTCTCTGGAAACCCTTTTCAACCTTTTCAAACAGCACCATCTTTCATCTGGTCAGATATGCTGTTAAAACACAATCAGCGGTGACGTATGTTCCTTCCATCCCTCTCTCTCTCCACCCCTCCGCAAGGAAGGTCTTACAGGATGCTGTGCGGAACTAAAATGGCCAAATATAGCATGTGGCAGTCTTTTACAGCACGCTGAGGAGAGGCTTCCTGCTAAAACTCAACCTGCCAAAGGACTACCACACCAGCCCTTTTTAAAGCCCACCAAAGCTGGGTTACAAGATTCCCACACCCATAGGAGAGAGTCGAGTTTTAATGAGTGGGTGCCAGGACTGAATTACACAGCCAGGATATGAAGAGAAGAAAGGAAAGTTTGTAGTAACTGGAGGCCTTGCTTTGTGAATACAGCTCAACAATAAGTGGATTTTTTTTTTTACAATGCATAATGCTGTGGCAAAGAACTGCTCCATATACAGTAGTTAGACTACTAAAGAAATTCTGCTGTGCAATGTACAGATGAATGATATTTAATCATAAGTACCAAAGCTAGACATTTGTAAGTGCAACTCCAGATCAGTATGTTGCAATGTACACTTACTTACAGTGTATTACAATGCACCTCAGCCTAGGTGGTCAGTCCTGATGACATTTCCTTTTTTTTTTAAAGCAACCTTGACAGCAACACAAGTCTTGTTGTTGTGTTTAAACAGGGATATATTACAAAGCAAATTCATATAATTAGGTCCATAAGCTATTTTAATGTCCGGTAGTATCCAGTTTGCTAAAGTTGAAGCTTTATTTTATTAAGACATATGCTATGTATAAATGAGCTAAAATAATAAATCCAATGCAAGCCTCTGAATGTAATGCAGTCATTTTTAATATCAACCCTATGCAGTCAAACATCATCTGACCTTACCCATACTGTATAGCTGCTCCACTGCTACCAGTTGATATTTAGTTGTGCTAGTCTAGCGTATTACTCTTGTGTGTCTCAGTCTATAGAAAAGCATGTACTGTTAAAAAAAGGGGGGGGGGGGAGGCTTGGATGGTTATCACCTAAAGGGATTCTGCATAGAGCCTTTTTTTTTTATAGTGTTTCCTGAAAACAACACAAGAACATTTTAGGCCCTAGAGCTAACCTTTTCTTTGTAACAGTGTGCTCAGTGCTCATTACATTTCATACAGGTATGTTCGTCGTCTAAAAAATCCTGAATTAGACTTAACTGTATTTAGTTAAATGTGAGTTTAGTAGTATTTTTCTCACATACCAGTAATTACACACTACTGGTGAACAATCAAAAGCAAAGCACTCTCCGTTTTTTTATTATGCCAATTTTGAGCAGGCTCAGAGCTTAGCTAGAGGTGCACATTTTTAAGAACATGGGCAGTTCTATGGACATGGCCTGATTGAGAGTCCTGTTAGTAGCAGGCAGACGTCTCTGAGGGCTGCCTGCACCAACCCCAATTTTAGCTCAGGGACTTGCAGTATGCCTGGAGTTAAAACAAATGCATGAACATCCCTTTTTCCTCAGTAGTTTTACAGTATTTTGTAAAACTAGAGCAACTAGAGCTTATTATATAATATCCGACTATGCTTGATGTTGTATAGTCTCTCCTAAGAAGGTCAAAAGAGTCACCCACAGCTATCTGCCAGATAAGACAACCAATTACGACAACAAAGAATTTGTGTTGTTTTCCCATTCTGCCTCGCACTTATCACATGGGAAAGCATGCATGGCTGGGAAAAAAGCATGCAATAATCAGAAGGTAAAGGCAGGCAGTCAGGTCTTGTCAGTGTAACGGCCTTAATGAAATAACTGGAAAGAAAATTGGCAATCAAAGGAGTCCTTCTGTTGACAGGAAGAGCCCCACAGGGCTAAGCATGTAATGAGGTTAGTCTTCAAGACAGAAAGGTAAAAATAAATATATAAATAAATCTCAAAGACCACAGACAAAATAGAAACCTGTAGACAATATAAATTCTATTCACAGTGTTGGAGAGTGAAAGGAAGGCTTTAGCTCATATCATGAAATTTGCTCTTGCTGAAAGAGTCTTCTTATAGATATATTCATGTGCAGTCTTACTGACAATAGATCAATGTTGTAAATATGAACCTGACTGAAAAGAAGTGTCAAAATGACAATAATTTATCAATAAATAACCATGTTTATTTATTCCATATTCCATGTAGAACAATTCATTCAACTTGTATTGAACATAGCAAGTTTTTTAGAAATTAAGATGGGTCTCTATTAAAAAAAACATTCCCAAAATATGTTGCCAGGACCTAAACAAGCAAATTAGATTGTACCCTTTTGTGACCTCACATAAGAATCCCTTCCCCAATATTGTTCCTTAGTCCTGCTGTACTCACGAGGGGCATAGCGCAGCAGCAGCTCATTTCCATGAACACTGAAATGGTGCATTTGGAAGAGGAGTGAAATCGAGGCGGTTTGAGATATGAAAAAAAACATCGGTATTTTATCGCAGCGGTATTCCAGTTGGAACCTTAATAGAAATATTGAGACCTGCGTTCACTGTGAAACACAGTACTTAACTGGAAATATATGGTTAAATAGATGTGCTGCGCAAAGACAGGCTCAACACACTTAATAACGCAAAAGTTCATACTAATCAGTGCTAAGGCATTACTGCTCTTTAACAAGAACATTTTAATCAAGACTCTACTGATTGGTTGGGTTTCATTTTAATTACTCCAATAAAGGCAAAGGAATGGAGTACATTGCCATAATGAATGAAAATGCAGACTGGATTTGGAAGGGCGGGCTGGGAATCAGACAGAGGCAAAGATACTAATGGAGAAATGAGTGGCTGTGGTTTCTTTGGTTTTCCTGCTTCATTAATAGCAGTTTTGTGTTAATCCTTTCAGTTATGCAATCAGATCCTAAAGAGGAGAAAGAGAGAGATCAAATCAAAGATGAAATGATTTAAAGTTTTTCCCCACCTGGTCATCCTGTTCTCTCTCTTAAATTCATACCTGTATTAGGCACTGATCTTGAATTCTAAATCCTGTACACTGTCAGGTAAGTCTCCTCTCACCTGCCGTGCTGAGCTTTGACAGCTCCCGGCAGTACCCAACACCAGCGCTATTCTGGGTGTGATGTCTTGAGATGTGAGCAACACTCTCACAGTGCATATTCAGGTGTGAAAATTGTTAGTGCTGTTGTATTGAAATGCTTGAGTTTTTTTCTTCTTCTTCTTCTTCAAAAGCTGACAGTTGCTTGAGTGTTGGAAGAGAGTTCTTTGTTTAGTACTGCTGTGACAGCTGCTGGACATTTTTGCATACTTTATTATAAAGCACTATAGCCTTCCATAATCCCCTTGCTCTTTATCTATCAGAGCTCACAACACAGTTGTACACCCCCCTCTCGTATGCTTCACTCTTTCTCATTAAGGCTCCTCTTTACACACCATGTCAGCTTGACCAACATGGGCTCTAGAGCTTTTAGCCACATTGCTCCGCAGCTCAGGAATTTTCTTCCAGAAAGCATCTGTACTGTAGACTCTCCAACCACTTCCAAATCACAAGTCCCATTTATACAGAAGCGCAGAAACTCTGTGTTTAGGTGATACTCTGCCATATTATTTTACTGTAATTTACCACTTGACGTTATTCATTCATTTCTTGTTTGTACATTTTTTCACATTTGAATTTTGTATGTTGTGCAAGAAGCATATATGTATACCATTCACAAATATCATGCTATCATGCTATCATATCAAACAAAAGAGTGTAACACCAAACAAAGTTTTACTGCCCATATATACAGTATGTATGCCATCAATCATGGTTTGCCATCCATGACAGATGTGTTAGGTATGCCATCCAAAGCTATTGACTACGTCCATCTTCCTGCTGACTCCACAAGGCAAAACCAATGAGGCTGAACGATGGCTGGTATCCATCAAAGAAGCTGATGGGGACAATGAGTCTATCCATATTCACTTGACTATATAAAGGCATTCATATTATATACAGTAATGTTGAACGCGCATACAAAATTTCTATCCATAAGGGTTAAGAGATGGTAGGTTCAAACAGAAACGCGCTGTCAGCTACCCAGATATCTAGCTATCCTGAATTTTTAAAACACTTTTCAAAATTAAAAATTCACTATGGCTGGTTACTGATCATTTTCATATCTGTGCTTGCTTCTCTTAAAAGGACGTCAGGATTTTATCATAGCTTTTGCTTATCCTTATATGACAATTGAAAATATACTACACTATGTGTTTATATACATTACTTCATTGTATTACTGATAAATAGTGAATTTTTAAATAAACTAGCTATGTTTGTGACTGGAATTTTATTGACCCCAGATGAAAGAAAGGGGTCAAGCGAAACACTTAGACACCCCCTTGTGCATGTGCAACCTGCATGCCGGTACCTTCCCATAACCTCGAGTAGTGACATACCGTATGACACCAATTAATACTGCCATTATGCAGCCATCTTGAAGCCTTCTTAGCAGGTGCGATGTCAGGAGGGACAGGAAAAATGCTTAGAGATGGCCACTGCACTCACACCACTGACATACACAATGCTAACCTTGTAGAACACCTGCAAGGTAGAACCACGGTGATGCCTAGATAGCCACATCACAGATATCATCATACGCTTGTTGTATGGTCACAACTACAATACCAACCTTTCATTTCAATGTGGCCGAAAAGAGTGATGAAAAACAATGAGATGAAAAATGGAAATAACAAAAGAATGATTAGGGATCATTGTATAAGCGTTATTGCCCCATCTTTTAATTCTTTTAAATGTTTTTTTTTGTGTGTGTGTGTGTGTGTGTGTGTGTGTGTGTGTGTGTGTGTGTGTGTGTGTGTGTGTGTGTGTGCGTAAAAAATTATTAAAATTATTTGATTGGTCTTACAATTAGGCAACTACAAACAAAAAAATTACTTTTTTCACCATTCTATTATATTTATTTACCAAAAATGAAAAAGTATGCTATAACTTATTCTATAACTTGTAGATCCACCTTTAGCCACAATAACTTGAAGTAATTGTTTCCTGTATGACTTCATCCGTCTCTCACAAGGTCTGTTTTTGCTCCATTCTTTTTTACTCCGTTGCTTCAGTTTATTGAGTTCTAAGGCATTCACTTATGCACACCTCTGTTAAGGTCCCTGCCACAGCATTTCAATTGGGTGGAGGTCTGAACTTTGTCTAGACTATTCACAAACCTTGATTCTTTTCTTTTTTTAGCCATTCTGATGTAGATTTACTGGTGTGCTATGTATCATTGTACTGTTGCGTGAATCAATTTCCCCCTAGTATTGGTTGTCGGACAGATGACTTCACATTTGCCACTAGAATACTCTGGTATACAGAGATGTTCACGGTCAGCTCAATGAGTCCGAGGAGCCCAGGTCCTGTGGCTGCAAAAACAAGCCCAAATCATCCCCCCTCGACTGCTTGACATTAGGTATGAACTTTTCCTGCTGATATGCTGTTTTGTTTTCGCCAAAAATAGAGCCGGGCATTAAGGCTAAACAATTCCAGTTTAGTCTCATCTGTCCATAGGACATTGTTTTAGAAGCCTTTTGCTTTTTCAGATGCAGCTTTGAGAACCTCCTGGCATCCCTTCCAAACAAATCGTGCTGTTTTTTCCAAACTGATGTGCATCAACAGTTGGTTCTCTAAGACCATTGCTCATCTCTTAGATCTCATACCCTCTTGGCATTGTGTTAACACATACCCGAATGCTCCATATCAGCAAACTGCCAAATTTTCTCGACGGCTACACACCTGTTGATGATCTATTAATCAAGGGCTGATGATTAGCAGCACCTGACTGCAACCTACCCTCTTAAATTCTGGGGAAACAGTAATGGGGTACTTACAGTGATATTGCTCACATATATATTTTTTGCCTTAATTTTTGTTAAATAAATAATGGTACTGTGAAAAAAGTTATATTATGTGGTTCGTCTTAGTTTGTATTTGCCTAATACTAAAACTCACTATGATCAGATGATTTCTGTATGTTTTTCACACAAAAACACTTAACACTCAGTTAAAACACTATCTGTTACACATGACTGTCGACCCAGTAAAAGTGCTAAAAATATTTGGAATAAAGATAATAAATATAAAACTAAAAACCTCAATAGTTCTTCAGCAATCACATTAATAAGGCACATTAATTCATGTACATCAAAGTGATGACGTCCAACACCCAGGGGTCTCTGCCTAGACAAGGCTGCATGTCTTCTTCTTCCATGTCAGATAAACAGTGGGTCTGAGGATCAGATGGCTTGGATCTGGACTATATAGTATTTTAGGGCACATATTATAGCAAAGATCATTCTGCACCCTCAAAATTTGGTTGATTCAACGACAATGTCACCCTGGCCTGGCATATTTCCAAAACATGAAATTGACTCAATATTTTCAATGAAACGATGATTGAAAGAAAACAGGCAGGTTTCTGACCACCAGCAAAACAAAAATGCTAACATGCTAATAGGTTGTCAAATTAGTCTGAACACATCACAAAGTTTTGAAAGCTGTCACTAACACACACACACACACACACACACACACACACACACGCACACACACAAACACACAAACACACAACACACACACACACACACACACACACACGCACACACACACACACACACACACACAAACCATGGCACCCTGGTGGAACATTTTCTTTTCAAATGTTGTGAGAAAGAATTCATTTAGTGCTGTGGATTGCATTTCACTATTAAGCCATTGACAGGGGTCAACCCTCCTCAGGTGCTGACAAGCTGAACAAAATATTGCAGTTCGGCAGGAATTATTATCAGCCTGTTAGAATCTCTCGGATATGACAATGGTCATAACATGTTTGTACTCATCTGATGGCTGAAATGTTAAAGGGGATGCTAAGAAAGGCTTTCTTGGGTTCTTCCTATGCTTATGGGTTATTATCAAACTTGGAGGTTTGCAACTAGCAAGCTGTTTAGGTGGTGGGACTTGAGCCAGACCACAGCTGTCTCTGACTGTGAGTCAGTGCCGAAATCTGCCAGCCAAGCATGTTATACTGACATAGGCATCACTGCGCAGTCAGCGCAGAGGATGTCAAAGTCAAACCCAGTGCCCTTAAGATGTTCAGTGAGCACACAGCTCTGCCTTCCAAGCCCATCCCACTCCAACCCCAGTTCTGTAAATAATAGTAAATGTAGAATTCCAGCTAAATTATAAGCCCCAGCAAATAAAAGTGCATTGAATGTGATTGGGAAACCTCTCAACTATGTTAGCAGCATGTTAGACTTACTAGTTTAATAGCTAAACGGAGCTGTGTTGGAGAGGAACCAATATGAGAAGAGATGCAAGGAAGCACAGTCAAATAATTACAAGATATTAACAGGAAACTGTACCCAGCTTTGAGGGACAGCTCACCTACTGCTTCATGTGTGCATGTAATGCAAGACAGACACAGATGAGGAGAAGAAAAAAGGAAAGTAGACTGTATGATGGGAGTATTTATTTTGAATAACACATCACACTATATATCAGTTGTTTAATTGTTCACAGTATGTGTGAGAATGTGCGCAATTAATTATCCAGGTACCCACTGGAAGTGAGGGATGGACAGAGTAACTAATGTTGCATGATGACAATAAGCTCTGTGCCTCCAACACTGCATTTGACTATACATGGAAAAAACAATAGCTAAAAACCTGATGTAAATACTAACTAATCATGCATCCTTTCAAATTTTTTAGACTTAATTTATCGCATACTTACCAAGAAATTATGCTGGTGCTTGGCAGTGTTTAATGCAGTAATTAGCTGCAGATTTATAGGAGTTAGTGAGCTCATGGGTCATGGTGCTTACACATTTACACATTTTACACTGTGTGTGTGTGTGTGTGTGTGTGTGTGTGTGTGTGTGTGTGTGTGTGTGTGTGTGTGAGAGTGTGGAGGAGTGAGTTCTGTCTGCTTCTTGAGTGTATGAAATTCACTCATGGCAGAAAGTGCTAATGGTAGTCTACCTACACACACCATTACCAACACATGAGAAGAGAAATAAGAGATGGAACGATAAAAGATGAGACAGACCAAAAGATAAATTAGAGGGAGGTCAGTGTTAAGTAAATGAGAGCAGCACACAGCAATACAAATGGACAAAAGGTTTACAAAAAAAAAAAAAAAAAAAAAAACACAGGAACCATTAGGGAACCATAAAAAATTAAAGCATCCAAAAATTATAAGATTTTTTCAGCATTAAGCCTATATTTTGTTTAAACTGCTTTCATGTTTTGAATCGTATTCAAACAGGCCTGAGGTCAGTGTCAGGATATCAGCAGGAATGACTCAGCCTTATTAATCTGGGCACCCACTGGTTAGAGAACAGCCACTGAAGTCACCACTGCCAATGTGACCTTCATCAGGTGCTGATCCAGAGTATGTTTGGACAGGAAAAGAGAGCTATGGCCCAGACGACCCAGCGCTAACAAACAAGCAGGTGGCAGCGCAGCAGGAGAGAGAGACAGAAAAAACTGCATGTGTGTGTGAGTGAGTGTGTGTGTGTGTGTGTGTGTGTGTGTGTGTGCGCGTGTGCCCTTCTTACTGATGACAACAGGCATGCGAAGGAGCCTTAGCAATGAGCTATCATTAGAAAGTACAGGTACATCAGCAGCTCATGATTACCAACCCTCAGTGCAATCCTCAGGAACATTATACCACATTCAGGCTCCTTATCCAGAGAGAGTGCAAAATTATTCTAACAAACTGACACTGCAATTCTAACCTGTCACACAGAGTGCAGTAATGTGTATAACTACCCAAATGCGTGAAAACCCGTTTATTCTATACTGTAGTACCTGTATAAAACATCCAACATATTGCATGTGTGGATGTTCTGTATGTTGCCAAATATGTTGTCTGCATTATATCAACTCGCAAAGTGCTAGCATGTACATTTTTTCTCATGTAGATCTTTTTCTGCCAAACTATGTATGGACTATGTATGAGCTACACAATAACTAGACAATAACTGGTTCCAGTTCTTAGCATGATTAGCTCAATCAATTTCATGTTTTGGCACTAATAAGACAAAACGGATCTGCTCTTTTCCTTCAGGCCTGAGCCAGACGCAAGCCCAAACCGTGTGGCTACCGTAGGTATTGATTACTGATGTTCCAACAGCATTGTGAAGTACTTCTTACTCTTACATAAAGTGCTAGTACAACTTTGTAAATGAGAGGAAGTAGACATTATTATTGTTACTACAGTGGAACTGTGAAAGAGGTAGTAGTGATGGAGTTAAGTTGTAGTACTGGTATCAGTATTATACTAATAATTACTTTTGTAAACTATACCAGGAATAGACATTGTTTAAAAATGCTTTCAATTCTGCAATACAACAGAAAGATACTGTACATTTTATAGAAAGGCAGAATGTTTGAGCTGGATATATCTAATAGCAGGAATATACTGTATATAAAAATAAGAAAGAATATTCATTCATTCATCTTCTGTACCACTTATCCTGTGTACAGGGTCATGGTCATTAACACATGAACCCTGATTATTACATACATATCCATACACTGGGTACAGGATCATGCGTATTCCAGGCTCACCTGGAGCCTGGAGCCTATCCCAGGAGAATTTGGGCACAAGGACAGGATGCCAATCTATCGCAGAGCACACACACACACACTATGGGCAATTAACTTAACCCACATGTCTTTGGACTGTGGGAGGAAACCAAAGTACCCAGAGGAAACGCACCAAGCACTGGGAGAACATGCAAAAATCCTGTTGACTTATTTTGACAATTAAACAATGCATTTCTTCACAGATTCAGTGGTTAGGCTCCACAGCATGAAATACAGGACTCTTTCTTAAAATTCACTGACTTTAATCCTAATCAGGTCCATAACCCTTACAATACCCTTTAAAAGGGATAGGTTTGCACAGGCATGTAGTAGTATTAAAACAGTGAAGGAAGACGGGACAGAACCGAGATCAAGTGAAAGGGCAGGTGGTGAGTAGAGAAGGCACCAGTCATTATATAGCTTTACTTTTTCCTAATTAATCTGCAAGAGGAAAAGTAAAGGTTACGTCTGTCTTCTGTCCTTCAAGTAAATGCAGACACCATTCTCCATCTCTCTCCCTTCATTTTTTTTTTCAAAAGGGAAAGGGCACGGTATTGGATCCTGCTGAAAATGAAATGACTTACTGCCACCACTGGCTCACCAGGCTCCAGAAGTAAATCTGTTCCATTACAGAACACTGCATATCACCGAGCCATACACTCAGTAATCATATCAGAAAAGAGCTTAACGGCAAGGCATTTGCTCCCTAATCACATCTCCTCAGCTTCAAAATTAGCTCTGAAAAATGCTCAACCATATCCTGGTTAACAACTGAAGCTCGGTGCAATATTGTACTGCAGGAAATAAAACTATTAGCTGTACAATAGTAAAACACTACAAAAATAGCTTCACTCACCAGTCAACTATATATTATAAAAAATACTCATTCAAAAAAACTCATTTTGAGGGAACAAAAGGTGCACCTTGAGGCCGGAAGCACACCTGGCTCACATTGCTTTTCTGATTTATATTAGATCCATGAAAATCATTCATTTTAAATCCCCCAAAGCCTTCTGAATAGTCAAATGTGGCTGTTTTGAATAACTTTCAGAAGTGTAGCTGACTTGGAAGTTGGACTACATGTATTGTAAATGAATTTTTGACCTCACTGTTACATATTCACAAGGCTGAGACCTTGCTTCTACACAGTCCATACAGCCGATCAGCCATTACATTAACACCATAAATCATTAACACATGAACCCTGATTATTACATACATACCCATACACTGGGTACAGGATCATGCGTATTCAAGGCTCACCTGTTCTCACAGGAACAAAGACCGTTCCATCTGGTCTGATACCACAGAAAAGCCAAAGCAGCACAAATTACAGAAAAAATGATGGTCACAGTAAAAAGGCACCAGATCACATGCACCCAGCTTCCAAAGAGACCAAGGTCACCAACCCGACCTCCAAACCTCCCAGATCCCAATCTAATTGAGCACCCATTTGATGTGCTGAACAAACAAGTCCAATCCATGAAGGCCCCACCCCACAACTATCAGCACCTTAAGGATTCAAAGCACCAAAGCACTGAGGGTGGCACACAGAAAACCTACACAATACTGCGCATGTTTTGTGATCTACTGATCAGTGTATATTTATGAGCAAAGTGTTATGTCCTACGTCACTAAGAACCACAAATGTAATATGAAGTAGACTAATTTACCTGTTCATAAAAACTGACCTCCAACAGACCTCTCACTCACACGGTACTCAGTCATTCTCTATAGCACTTATCCTGTTCAGGTTCACAGGAGGCCTGAAGCCTAAGGGGCTCTAAGGGGGATACACCCTGGACAGGGTGCTAACCTTCACAGAGCAGAAGCTCACATTCACCCACACTCTCTCATACATTCTATGGGTATTTTATGTCTTTGCAGGAGCATGTAAATGATATGCACACAGTCCTTAGGCAGGAATTGAACCCCGGCCCTGAAGGAACAGGGTCAGTGAAATGAGAAAGTGAAAGTTTGGTCTGATTCTGATTGTTTTTATTATATTATTCATTTTAGTATATGCAATGATAATATAGTATATGCAGCTGTATGTAGGCGTGCAGAGTTCAACAAAAAAAGGAGAGATCTTTCAACAAAAACACACATAATGCAAGGGCATTTTAAAAAGTATACGATCATTACAAAATGCATACCACTAACTGAGCTACAGATACACAAAGGAGTAGAAAATACTGTGTGTAGTTCTTTCAATTCCTCTTTCAATATCCATGAGGACACTACTGTTGTATCCATTAAAAGGGTCAAATAAAGTTTAATACAACATAGATTTTCATGTCATTATTCTTCAAAATTAGTCATTTCGTGTCCCCTCCAAATTTTCTGATTAATACAGAAAAAGCTTCAGACTGTAATCAAACTTTCTGCAAAGTGTATGCATACTCATTCTCAGGACAATTTCTACAAATGAAGAAATAAAAGCTGCAGGATCACGAACAAATAATAACCACAGAAATTCAATTAAAGAAAGATGTGGGGTATTATTTCTATGCAGAACACATAATCTATGTCTTCAGACACTAGGCTGCAGTGGGAAAAAACAGAGAGAGAGGGAGAGAGAACCAGAGAGAGCGAGCGAGCGAGAGAGAGAGAGAGACAGAGAAAGCAACTTCCTCTTTGAAAGCTATAATTGGAGCTCCTGATTGTGGAGCTGCCGGTGATGTGATAGCAACACACAGCGTTAAACGCTGCCTTTGATCATGCTAACCCTTGCGTTTGAAGCTGAGAAGCTCCCACCTGACAATCACATATGCACACATACACACGACCACAAATGTACACCAATTGGGCAGAGACATAATTGTTTTTGGCCAATAAAATTTAATCACTTATACGTATAGTATATGCTGCTAGCACAGACTGAACTGTTAATTAAAGGGGCATGGTGTAGGGCTGGTTACGTTTAAATAACATTAGACTACAATTATAGCAGAGCAGAATATGTCACCTGAGATCATTAAAGAAATACTCTTTACTGCATTTGTACTGGAATTTTAATGTTTCACTTAAAGCGGGAAAGAACAGAAAATTTAGACGTAAGGGCTGTTTGTAAATTATGTTACATTTACATTTGACTCATCTTATGACCAAGATATATTTTGACAGTAGCCCCATCTACTATTCTTCTCTGCCATGATCTATTTTTGTAAAGAATAAAAACATTTATAAAATCCTTTTTCTCCTGCAGCATGTCATAAACTTGAGTTATACTATATGTAGATTATTTTAAGAAAGTTAGGTGAAAGCTGCAAGCATCGGTTACAAATCTCCATCACTTCAAATCAATTTTTAAGACCCCGCCATGGTTTCCAAGCATTAAACGTCACTGGCTAAAAGCCTCTCGTAAAGCAGGCAGGGTTTACAGACCCGAGATGAAACCCACCAGGACAATCATCATTCTCACTCGGTTGTGGTATCGTTCGTCCAGTGATGTATGTGTGTAGTGCTTTTATGCTGCTTCATGCAGTCATCATGAGCGAGTAAGCAAAGGGAAGGCTGGTCTGTCTCTTACGTATTCACATACACACACATACTCGCACGCACAGAGGGCAGTGTGGCATTCAGCCAGGGGTACTCTGTGACACATGGGGGCTTTATCACTGGAATAGTGTTTACAGACTGCTACTGTCAAATAAAACATATGCTTTGGGGACTTGGAGTCTGTTCCTAATAATATCCTATTCTCTCTCATTCTCGCTCTGTGTCAGCCCCATGGCTTAGAGCAGTTTAACGGAGACTGGAAGTAAATTATCTTACTTTAACTGCTGTGACATTAGTTTTAGTTCTGGATGGTATAACCACATGGTATATATATATATATGAGATGGAAGTAGAAGAATGCTGCAGTTCGGCTCCACACTTAGTTAAACTGACTTGGTGGAAATAATTAAAAGACCGTAGAGCTATTCAGACCGACCTGAATGAAGCACGTCTGGCAGAAACATCCATCCGCCAAAATTTCTTTTTCTTTCTTTTTCCACACTGTATTCCATAAAATCCTTCCCCTTATCTCGCTCCACATAGTCCCTTTTTAATTCTGGTGTTCTGCTCTCTATCCGCCTCTACTTATTCATCTGTATAACACTATACACCTCACATCCATTCTTTCTTTGCCTCTGAAGCACTGCAATTCCAAGTTCTCTCCATCATTCGCTGTCAAGTGTTTAAAAATTTCTCTCCTACCTTCAGTGGCTATCATTGCCTACTTTAATCATCAGCTCTTTTAGTCCTATTGACCAGACGTATTACTTATATGGTATGTCTAGGTTGTGGGAGATTTCAGTTTACTGAAATCAGCAATGGTTCAAAGTTAAATATGTTGTTGTTCTTTCAGTTGCTTCCACAGCTCACCAGGTCTGGGCTTGGGACTGGTACTAAGAGTGTATATACTAAGGCATATGCCTTAGTATATTGATTGATTGATTGATTGATTGATTGATTGATTGATAAAAATATATTTTTTTAAATTTTGTAATTTCTTTCAGGCTGTCATACAAATCAGCATGGAAAATGTTTTTAGGACATTTTAGGACACTAATTAAACAGTTTTATGTTGTCTTTAAAGCTCGTTAACGCCTATCGGTTTAAATGCTGGTTATACCTTTAAGAATTAACTAAGCACATTTATGCTGTTCTGCATGTTTAAGTGTGTAGTAAACCAAAGCATATGATTTTGCAGCATAATGATGGCTTGCCTAAGTGAAAGCGCTACACTTTTTATCTGCTTGCTTATAAGTGAAAAAAAAAATCAGGTAAATCTAGTTACAGAACAACTAAGAAGCTGTTTTGGTACCTTAAAACATAGGCAAAGCAGTAATCTAGCTTAGTGCATAAAGAAGGTTAATTTGTTGTCTACAATAATTATTTTCCATATAAAATTTTGCATGTACAAGTCAGGTTAGCATTAACAGGTTAGCATTTATGTGTGTACTGTACGTACAGTTTACTGCTAAAATCATATTTGGGCCAATACATCCAGCAGGACGTGGACAGCATGCAGATAATAACACATGCTCTGAACACAAAGTCCGTATAATACCATAATACCATAATACCATAATTCTTTTCATTGTGTAGAGCTGCCAACAATGACAATATTTAAAAGCGCTATACAAATAAAATGGAATTCAATTGAATCTATGGATAGAATTATATTTTGACAGGATGCTGTTGATCCCAGTCAGTAAAACAGGCCAGGTATGTTTGTGCCACAAACTAGAAACATAATCGCCTAGTGATGCTAAGTACCTCTCTCGATCCTTAAGGTTAATTCAGGAAAACATTTACTATCAGTGAAAACACTAACACAACCGCCTATTGCAGTGGATATCAATTGCAGCATGGTGGCATACTGGTTCGCACTGTGGGTTCACACCTCCAAAGTCGAGGGCCTTTTGGTCTCATTTGGTCTTTGTGCATGGAGTTTGCATGTTAGGTGTGTTTTCTCCAAGGACTTTGGTTTCCTTCCATAGTTCAAAGGCATGCAGATTAGGCTAATTGGCATTTCCAAATTCATTGTAGTGTTTGAGTGTGTGTGCTTGTGTGCCCTCCCTAGTGCCTGCCTAGAAGAGTCTCCAGGCTTCTAATGACCCTCTACAGGATAAGCGGTATGGAGAATCAGTGAGAGAGAGAGAGAGAGAGAGAGAGAGAGAGAGAGAGAATGATTATCACTTAAAAAACATAAAATTTCCCATAAATACTAGACTTACCATAGTAATTTTTTTACCATAGTTTTTTTACCATAGTAAATCTAACACTCTCTTTCTAAGACATGCAATGAGCTCCTTGGACTTTCCCATTGTACTTGTGTTGGTCAAATCAATGAGTGCTGACAGTTCAAGAAAACCATGATTTAGATTTAATACCAAAATATATTGGGTGAGAAGCAGTGTATCACTATATAAAACTATGTAAAACGAAGTAGCTGTATTAAGACTGCTTAATGGATTTTCCAGCTGAATTAAACAGCCTTTTCTTTTTTAAATGTCCCAGTGTCCCCAGAAAGGAATAACATCCAAAAAATGTGGGAAAACAAATTAGATTAAACATTTGCATGTAAGTCATTACAGATACTTGGTTCACATCATCAGTGATGGAGCAGTCTCTTTAAATACAGATGGAGCGAGGGGTAAATCCCACTCAGATGGAGTCCCATATATATGTCCCATTATATACTTATCCAAATGATATTATTAAAATACATTATATTGACTCAGGAAAATGCATGAATACATCAGTGTCTACTTAATTGGTAACCTTAGAATTTTAGTGAGTGGTAGAAAGTGACTGCTACCTCACACAACGCTCTCTTGGTTCGCTGCCTTAAATGATGTTTGAATGATGACAACTGCAGTCTTGACAAGTCATTCTGTAATGCAGGCCTTCCTTAGCCAGGCTCCATTTCCTTCTGCCATCTATTTTAATTACTCCTTTTCGCCCCTCCGGGCCAAATCAGAATGTGCATACATTTCCTGGCACTCTTGCCATATTAATGAAAATTTTGGCGTTGACTAAAAAAAAATCTGCAGCTCTTAAAATAAAAAGCTTAGCATGGAGAAGTCCACAAGTTAATTTCGAATCTGGCAAACAATTGATAAAAAAAATCTACTTGTTTTGGTATACAAAATCAAAAAGATAAAAAATAAATAAATAAATAGAGTATACCCGTACCCACAAACTATGGATACGGTTTAGGCAGAATAATTATTTGTGGTCCATCATTTGCTATTGCTATGCAATTGTTTGTTTAGATCTTTGTGCTCTCTTCCCTTTGGAATGCTGAGGTGCTTGGATCTGTATAAAGGCCAAAGAGATCTGGAAAGTCATCCCTTTAATCCTGCCAAAGGAACGCTTCTAATTAACTCATAATTTTCACAATTGGCCAATCAGCAGCTTCTAAATGTCATTTCTGAAAACTTTTTAAAGGGCTAGTCATGTAAGTGTATATAAACTTTTGACCACTGGAACTTTAATACATCATCGTCTATACCGCTTTATCCTGTATACAGGGTGACCCCGACTTAGGGCGAGGCAGGGTACAGCCTGGATGGAGTGCCAATTCATCGCACAGCACACAGATATACACATTTATTCACACACTAAGGGCAATTTGAGAACACCAATTAGCTTGCATATCTTTCAGCTGCCCACCAAGCACAGGGGGCACATGCAAACTCCATGCACACAGACCCATGGCGGGAATCAAACCCGGGTCCGAGAGGTGCGAGGTGACGGTGCTAACCACTAAGCCACCGTGCTGCCGGAACTTTGATATTGTGAATCTCAATTTGATTCCATGAAAATTACTTCTGTTAAAAACAAAATTGATGCCCTAATTGAATTGCCAAAGAAATGTACAGGAACATGAAATGTGTGAAATTTGTTCATATTTTATATGTCCTCACTTCTCGCTTCTAGTTAAGGTTGCTTTACTGACATTACACAAATCTATAAAGACTAGGAGTCATGCATTGATTTTCTGAAAAAGCAGTACTCAAAGAATCTAGCCTGTTAACTACATCAGGATTAGTATGCTGTTAGCGTCTGACTAAAGCTACACTACAGAGAAACAATCGGCTTAGCTTCTTATTAAACATTTTGCTCTCACTAGGGTAAACTACAGCAAATGCCTAGTATGTTTTATTAAATAACTTAATAATCACAATCTTTTTGATGGAATTTGTTATTTAATTTGTTATCTAGCTGAAATCTGCTAGCAATTATGATGCTACTTATACTGTTGCTGCCTGTAGTTAGAAATTCCCATTTAGAATACATGTTGCTAATAGTATTTCATTACCACACATTAAAAAAAATTATTATAATTTTTTTCTGCCATAGTGTGTTCGTGTTACATTTATTGGTATACAGAGATTCCTTTTCCTGTTGATCAACATGAGAGATCATGAATAAACAAATTATCCATATGCAAAGTACTTGGCTGAAACTTATATAATAATACAATATGAAGGAAAAATAAGAGCTGGGAAAGAATGACACCAAAAAAGGACGGTTTTTACAGGTCATCCTCAATGAAGGCTATCTTTTAATTTTTATCTTGATCTGATCCCTCAATAATCTAATTATTAAGAAGGGATCTACTACAGACCCATTTGCCCATACACACACACACACACACACACACACACACACACACATACACACACGAGCACCAATACACATATCAGCGTGCAGGGATGCATGTGTCTTCCTAATACCATAGTCATCCATGTACCGTGTTATGTAATGCAGGTCAGACTTCAGTTCTGCTGTGGATTATGAAAAATCTAAAGCGAATCACTGTGTGATAGACTGAGTGGAAACTGTTGCAGAGGTTGGACAGACAAGCAGAAAGGTAGGGAGGGGAAATATTTGGTGTCTGAAATAGATTTGGGTCATCAAATTTGAACAGCCTCATAACTGAGATGTGTGAACCTTGATATAAATCCTTCACATAAAGCAAATTATCACCAGAGCATCTGGTTAAATCATTCCTATTCAAACTCAACATCCAGGCATTTTACAGGTTCAATGAACAATGGGTCATTGTTAGTATTAAATTTATTTTGTGCCCGACTGCATAAGTTTAGGTAAATGACACTGAAAACATCCATAGTGAGGTCGACTAATAGTTGATAAGTGATAAGTTTTGGAATCTGTGTCCCAACCAACTATAAATCAATATAAAGAAAGAATCAATTTACAGAGCAGAATGTCAGCTTTATTATTTGGGGAACGTGTGTTTGTGATGGCCAGGTTTTTTTTTTAATATATGCTCTTTACATTTCAAGGGACCAAATGTGTTTGTACAAAATCGTAATGTAATATTAAGTGCATTTCCAGTCTTGACTATTTGATTGCAAATCCTTAACAATCATTGCCTGCCTGAAGTCTGTGTTATTAAACTGTCACAGACATCACCAGTCTGATGCACTGCCATGCCTGTAATGAAACTATTTTCTCTTTAGTTTTTTAGTTTTTTCGACATCTTGTATCCTTTTTGTCTTTGGTACTCTAAATAATTGGCCATGTTTTGGCCCTGTACAGATTTTAGATGTACTGTTCTGCACACCATCATAGAGAAGCACAACATGAGAATTTAGTATATCTTTGCCCAGATTAGAAGTCAACCTGCTTCTCTCACTGGTAGCTTCATTATAAATACAGATAACTGAATTAGTTCTCTTGTCAGCCATACATAACATTTAACAGAACTACAATTGTATGCTTTAGAGCAGTGGCTCTCAACCCTAGTCCTGGAGGACCCTCTGTCCTGCATATTTTAGTGTTTTCTCAGATCCCAGCACACCTGATTTAACTCATCACCTGATTAATAGCCTTTTTCTGAATTGAACTGGATGCGCTGGAGGAGGAAAAACATTCAAATGTACAGAGCAGGGGGGGTCCTCCAGGACCAGGGTTGAGAACCACTGCTTTAGATTATAAGCACTTCGTTTTTTATACATCATTTTCTCTTTTGTGTATAACTTGGATAATGACACACGATTACCATGAAAGAGAGGCACTGTATAAAAGGACTATAATTCCTTTCTGTCTTCACTTTACTCATATGATTTATTCAATATTGTTAGTGTGTTACTGTTTAGTATATGTGTCCTTGTAAAAGACAGTAATCCTTACCCACTTTTGGTGACAGAAACCAAGGCTCCTCTACTAACAGGTCTTCGTCTGTCTCTGCAGGGACTCGGGAACAGAATGCAGGTGCTAAGCAGTCATGGCTAGGGCTTCTCACTCACAAGGTTAGCTTCTTCTTATCCTGCAACACATACCAATTAACAGATTTGCTCCATTATTGGCTTGTAGAAAACAAACAGTTTTCTTTTTCTTTTTCATCTGTCATTAGTGGCAGTTGATAACCTATTTATAACCTATTTATCACATTATAATACTTAATAATATATATTTTCTTAAAAATGTATTTGGCTTATCTTGTAGAATTTTTTCACCCCATGAAATGAAAAACAAATACAATGAAGACATATAAAAGATGCATTTTTGCGCTGGACCTGTTGCTTCTCCACAAAAACCAAAATATCCCTGAAGAGCAATTTCTGCAAATTTATGTGAAATGCATAAAAATCACATGATCACCATTTTTCAGAATTGCATCTTTCACCATCTTTTGACTGCTGTACTTTGATTTGTTCGGTGACATTTTAAGTTTCATCTTTGCAGGAGTGTAGTGGTTAGCACTCCAGAATAGAGGTTTTGATTCCTCCCTTTGAATTTGTGTGCGTGGAGTTTTGAAGTTTGCTCTGTTCTCCACATTTTTGGTAAGTTTTCTCCAGCTACTCCAGTTTCCTCCCACAGCCCAAAGACACACAGATTAGGCTAATTGGTTGTTTCCTAATTGGTGTTTCCAATGCCCAGAGTTCCAATGCCCCCCCCTCCCCGCCCCCAATGTCCAGAGTTCCCTGGGATGGGCTCCAGGCCCCCATGACCCTGAATAGGAAAAGCAATATAGAGAATGAGGGAGTGAGAGAGTGCATATTTATTTTCAGCCCTGTGTCAACCATGCTTCTTGCTCAATTTTCTCAAAAATAAGATTTAGTCACATGACTAAGTATGACTTTCAGAAATGTTTGTGAAAAAACTGCATATTATTAATATTTTAACACATATATTTGGATATATATGTTATGTTATGCAAATAAATATTTAACATCATCATTTTAACATCAAGTCATTAATATAATTATGATTTATTGAGATCCATAGTGGTAAGCTGTATAAATATTTAATTGTACACATTATTTTTTATAACTCTTTTTTAAAAATTCGTTGTTTGGCACCAAACCACGGGCTGAAGAGCACATCTTGAAATTTACAAATTGTAGTGCAATCATGTGACAATCAGAGGTCCATCTGAGCCATCACCCCTAATTGCAACTTAACCCTCATAATGACACATCACAAAAAATGTTAGTGTTAACACACACACACACACACACACACACACACACTGCCTGACAAAAAAGTCATACACTTTAATTTTTTCTTTCAATCACTTTGAGCTTTGATTACAGCACACAATGTGGTGGCCAGTTAATGTGTGAAAGCAATTCCTCATGCTCCCAGAACCACTCTTTCATAATTTGAGACCTGGAATATGCCGTGCAATCAGGGAAGAAAAACTGCACTGACTTGATACGTTGGTTATTCGGCACATTGAGGTCATCAGAACTGACTTACTGAAGCAACCCCAGATCATATCACTGCCCCCAGACGCTTGTACTGTGGGCACTACGCATGTTGGGTGCATCACTTTATGCATTTCGCTACTTACCCTGATGCACCGATTGCTCTGGAATAGGGTCAATCCAGACTCGTTAGATCACATGACCTTTTCCCGTTACTTCCAAGTCCAATCTTTATGCTCCCTAGCAAAGTCAGGCGCTTTTTTTCTGACTAGTCTATAACGAAATGCTTTAACTTTCACTATTAAACATAGCTGTGATTTTTTCTAATGTTTTTTTTACAATGCAACTTCACCAGTGATATCAATTAATACATTCCTTCCACAAAGTTCAGTATTATATGTACATATTTTGATAATGTGTGAAAGGTCTCTTTACCTAGTTCCAGTTATGTCGAATATCCTTAGTTGTTTTCTTTGCTTGATGCAGCCCAATTGTTTGACCTTTCTGAAATGGCAGCTTTTTTTTTTTTTGTCAGGCTGCATACACACACCCACACACACACACACTCACACACATACATATACACACGCTTTTTTCAAAATACTAAAACTTGGCAAGTTGCCAAATTGCCACAGCTCGGGTTTCCAAAAATGTTAGCCCCTCTGCGAAAAAAAAAAATTGCCAAAGAAACGGATTTTTTCTCTCTCTCTCTGTCCAGCTTTTTTTTTTTTTTTTTTTTAACTCTGTTCATATTTTCAGGGGGAAAATACTAAACTAAACTAATCTAAAACATTCTTTTAAAATCTTGCTTCTTATTAGTCACCATATTCACATTTAGGTTAGCATTCAGGATACACAGTCATCCACAGGGCGAGGTAACCTTGCTAGTTAGTAGCTTATATATATATATATATATTTCGTTTTGTTTTTCTGTTATGTTTTCCTCCTAAGTATTAAACACCTGTTTTGTTGATGTACAGAGAGTTTTACTGATCACCTACTTGTCTATTTCCTGTGTGAAGCTTCTCCTCCTTGGCTTATAGTCTAAAATGCAAATATTTACAGCAGTCCATCATTTGACCTACCGACTGAATCGGGTCAGAGACGCAGCGGAAATCCACAGGAGAGGTCCTCGGTGTGTGTGTGTGTGTGTGTGTGTGTGTGATGCACCTGTCTGTCGGTCCGCTTCCTGGCGTCTGACAGCGCGATCTGCTGCTTTAGAGGAACAGCACGCTGCCTGGCTCCATGGCATTAGTTATGAATGACTGGAGGTTTTCTGGAGGCTTCGCGTAGTTCCCCGACCACTACAGTGAGAGCGCCAGGGCAAAAATGATTTCTCCTCCGCTGCAGGATCGATCGCTGCCCTCTCAAACCGGATCTTGCTCTCACCCTGTCTCCTTCATCCACAGCTCCGAGCTGAGAGAACGCTGTTGCCGCTCATTTATAGCAGATAATAACTTATGCAAATACCTGTGCGTCTGTGAGAGAGAGAGAGAGAGAGAGAGAGCTTCAAGCTCAGAGGAGAAGAGCTGAGGAGATAGAGGGAACTGAGTCTGGGAGCGCGCGCGCATGTGTGTGTGTGAGAGAGAGAGAGAGAGAGAGTGTGTGTGTGTGTGTGTGTGTGTGCTCCATCAGCATCAGTTTGCCTTGCTGAGTTAGGGAGGGAACTAAAGTTGTACTTTGCCTATTACTGTACACCAAACAGCCATAACACAATATTGAGTATGTGCCCCCTTTGCCATCGAAACACTCATGCACTGTGTGTCCTGGCACCTTTCTATCACAACCATCATTTCCTCAACATTTTCCTCAATTTGAGCTACAGTAGCTCTTCTATTGGATCAGATTCCCCAGTCCAGCCTTCGCTCCCCATGAGCATTAGTGAGCATTGGCCACCCATGACCCTGTTGTCAGTTCACCGGTTTTCCTTCCTTGGGCCACTTTTGGTATGTCCTGACCACTTCAGACTAGGAACATCCAACAGGGGCTGCAGTTTTGGAGTTGCTCTGACTCAATTGTCTAGCCATTACAATTTGACCCTTCTCACAGTAACTAAATTGTCAATATCTCGTTACAAAGGTGCCTGCAAGTGGGTGGGGTATATTATGCATATGTGAACTGTTATTCCTGAAGTTGATTTGTGAAGCAGGAAAAAATGGGCAAACATAAGGATTTGAGTGACTTTTACAATGGATAGGTCTGAGGACTGGGTCAGAGCAACTTCAAAAATGCTGGTCTTGTGGGATGTTCCTGGTCTGCAGTGGACAGGACATACCAAAAGTAATCCAAGAGGGAAAATCCAGTGAACTGGTGACTGGGTCAAGGCTCACTGATGCACACAGGGAGTGAAGGCTGGTCCGCGTAGTTTGATCCAATAGAATCGCTAGTTTAAATCAAATTCAAGAAAAGGTTAATGCTGGTTGTGACAGAAAGAGGTCAGAACACACATTTCATCTATTATATAATAAATGTGCTGTTTTTTGTTTGTTTGTTTGTTTGATTGGGTTTTTTTTTTTTTTTTTTTTTTTTTAGAAATTTGTAACATAGACCACTTTGAGCAAAATTTCTTTAATTAAGATACACAAGCCTGGTTTGACTATGGTGCTCATATGGTACCTCATGACAGCTGTGGTCACCAAACTGTACATCTCGTTGGTTTTACTGTGCTATTTAATAGGAATTGTGGTTAGATAATGAACAGATTGATTTATCTTAAGTACTAACTGCTTTATCATGGTTATGGCATTGGGCTGATCTGGCGCGCATCCAGGAAACATTGGGTTAGAGGTAGGAATACAAACTGGATGCAAGCGCCATGAGCATGTGCATTCACACACTTTCCAAATCTACTGTAGGAGTAATGGAGTTACCAACAGACTGATCAGGTGGAAGGAAACCAAAACAAAACAAAAAACTGGAGAAAAGCCATCTGTTTTTTTTTTATTTTTATTTTTTTTATTATTATTACGATTTCTTAAAACATATACTTATTTGCCTGGCTAACTACATACAGTGGCAAGAACTAAAAAGCTTGTTAATGTCGGTCTTACCAAGTGGCTTAAAACCAGTATTTCTCATCCCTGGTTCTGGAGGACTCCTGCACATTGTCATGTTTTCCCTGTTCTGTTACACCCACTTAATTTTAAAACAGGCCGTTAATTGGATGATTAGAAAAATAAGGACTGCTGGGAGCTGACAAAACAGTAAAATGTACAGGGCAGGTGGTCCTCCAGGAACCACTGCTTTAAAATCTCTGCTTTGAGTGTAACTCTTTGCAGGATCGCTCATGAATTCTCAAACTAGTCAGATAGTTTATGCTGTCTAGCTATCCAGCCTAGTAGCCAAAATTGTAGTGTTCACATTGTGAATGCTAAAGAGGGCAATAAATGCTGTAGTCTTAAACTTACTAGTACAGCTTATAATGTATTTAACAGAAACTACGTACAAGACACATGTGACAATACTCTACAACAGGGTAAAATAAATGTAGGTGACATACCATTTTATTTAATTTGTCAGTATGTGGTTTTGTATATAGCCAAAATGAACATAACAGATCCAGGCTGCAGCATAGCAGCTTGACTACGTGGGGCATGTTTCCTGACCCTCTGATTTGAGTTGGCCATTATGACTCCATCCAGCTGGGAACATAATGGCCCAAACCTCAAGGTGCCCAAACCTCATGGGCTCATACATCAGTGACAACCTGCTATTGTACACTGAAGAGCTGGTTAAATATTGGCAAAGCTATAAGATCACTGATGCTGATGCAAACTAAATCCTTTGCATTCACTTCTCTCCCTTTTTAATATTGACATATTGGACCAGTAGAATAAAGCAAAGTAAATATTCTTGAATGTGTAATTATCACCTGTCAAACTGCAGTTGTTATTAATAATATATCCTGACACAATAGCTAACACTTAAAATGTGGCTCTATCACAAAACAGTTATGTATTAACTGCCATTAAGTGCTGTGTTTTATATTAGAACATATTATGTTATGGGGTTAATTGTAAAGTGTGACCCATGTTGTTTGGGATCAATGACCTGGAAAGCCGTACCCTTATTCTGGAAGATGTTTGGATCACATAATTAGTCCTTAGGTAATAACTTAAGAATCAATAATGAATGGATTCAATTATTGCCATTTTGACACACTTTGAAGCACATACACACACACACACACACACACACACACACACACACAGACATGCACATTATAAGAGGGGTGTAGTGATATGATGATTTTTAATGAATGCATTGATTGAAATGACTAGAGGCAATCATGAATCATAATCATGAATCAGTTATTATTAATTAGAAATACTGGGAAAAGGATATTTTACAGAACTATATATATATTACAGAACAATCGTCCTTTTCCCAGTATTTCTAATTAATAATAACTGATTCATGATTGCCTCGAGTCATATTTTTATTTTTTGCAACTAATGTGTAAATAAATTAATCATGTGATTTGCCCATAGCTCTGATACTCTGAAGTATTTTCCAATACCATCATCATCATCAACATTCACACATGATGAAGAGTAAGCTTAACCCAAATTCCGAAAAAGATTGTTAGATATCTATCAGGGGCCTCTATGTGCAATTCTATCACAGCAGAGAGAGTATCATTACATATGAATTGAAATCAAGTCATATTGTGTGGAATTTTACACCCCAACTGTATAACTGCCATATTATGATGCCATAATAATATCAAATGCTGTACTAATTACATTCCATATTATATAGATTATATCATCCAGTGCAATGTACTGTCCACATGTTTCCTCTCCATGTTTGTATTATCTAGGAATGACAGAAAGACAAACAGAGAACGGATTTTGCTGGCCCCAAACCCCTATAAATGCAAATCCACCTGCCTGATAGGACAGCCTGTATCACTACATTTCATTTGGATGGCTAAAGATAGCATACCATCAGAGAAACATAGCATCAATGATGGTAAAATAACTCCCATCTAGCAATCTACCCGCCCTTTCATTACTGTTGGATGTGACAGTTAAATACACTCCACTGCACATGGGCCACATGTGATGATATGAAACCACATTACCACAGTAAAGGACACACCAAGGAAGGAGAAGATGGGAATAGAAAGAGGGCAGGTAATGACATAGGTTAGGATAGAAAGAATGAAAGAGCTCCAGAGATCTCCCTGTAATCTTACAAGAACATGCATGGAGGTCTGACTGGGTGGAACCTTCCAGCTGCTTGAAAATTCAAACAAGCATTGGCAGTTTAGTCTAATGTGCCTAGTGTGCTGGATCTTATACTGGGTTAACTTTAAATGCATGAATTACTTATATCAAGTGATTAATCCAATCCTCAAATGCATGTTTTAAATAATTCCATTATAGAGATCTTTTGATGTATTCAACATTCAACTTGATACGTATTGAACGCAGCTTAACAGTTTTCTGCTCTAAGTGCATTTCACTAACAGAATGAAGCAGGTCAGATTTCACAGCTACCATAAACATGGACTCAGCAGTAGGTTGGTCGTCTGCCACCGGATCCAGAAATATCTACGTTAAAGGCTACCCTTTGAAAGGGTGAGGCAAGCTGCGTATGTGTATAAATGCCTGATAATTGCATGTGTCTAAAAGCAGTGAACATGGCAAGCTTTGCGCTCAACCACAGACTGCAGACACATGAGAGAGAAAAAAGTGTTCCACCTCTGCAGCTCAAACTACATTAACTAAACCACAGAAACTAAAGTCTGTATTTACAAAGAAAAAAATAGCATGTATTGGTTTAGATGTCGGACAGCAGAGATTTGCAGAAAAGTATGAGGTGTGCAGCCAAGGGCATGAATAGTAAGTGGTTTAGTGTTCTTTAGGAGTCTGTGTCAAAGCAAGCAAGAATGTCCTCTTTTCCTGTTATTATAATGAGCTGCATATTGATTTTTTTCACATATTAGCCATTATTTGTTTGTTCATTTTACTGTTTAAAAAGGTGAGAATGTGAAGTGTAAAGTGGGAGTTTTTTTTTTTTTCAATTTAATTAAAATGTAGAGATAAAAAAGGATAAATAAAGGGAAGTTTAATAAATTAAAGTAAGTGCTAATTCCACTAATGGTGACAGAAGAAGCCTAGGGTTAGGGTTAGTCCATTTATGTTGTTCATTTATGGGTAACAACTAAGAAGAGAAGTAACAGACTCTTGTTACATGAACTGTACTGTCCTGTAAATTGTATAGTGCTCCTTGTCATACAGTGACACCATGTGGACACTGGGGAAATGGGGACTACTTCTGACCTTTGTTACCTTTTCCCCAAACTCTGGGTATCCTATACAGCCAAGGTATTCTACAACTTTCTTATTAGTTGACTTAACTACCAGTAACTACCAGTTGGAATTATATACAATATTTTCTATTAACCTTGCATGTGTGTTATTTTCTTAATTTTTTTGACTGCAGCTGGGAGCTGGGCAGATTAAAATGGCTGGGTGTCTATTCAAATCAGGTTATTCATATATGTGTGGATCATTAGCCAATATTGCTTTCAGCCTGTGGAAGTCATTGAGGATCATCCCCATTGACTATAGTGTTTTTGGCCATCGCGGATTGTCCCCAGCAGCCATATTGTTTTACCTGGTGGAGGGCACTGTGAATTGTAATTACATTGGCAAAGGTGTTTTATTGTAAGAAACTTGCCAAAGCTTATTACTGTAATAGCCTTGGCAAAGGTGTATTACTGTAACAACCTATTCAAAAGCATATTACTTAAATACGCCAGACATGAGGATCATCCCCTCAGGCCATATTGTGTTTACCTGTTGGAGGGCGTTGAGAGTCATCCCCACAGGCTGTATTGTTATTGGGGACAATAACCTTGCCAAGGGTGTATTACTGTAATAACCTTTTTAAAAGTATAAGAGAGAGGAGTCGTTTAGAAGAATAAGTCATTCAAGGGAAGGAGTCGTTTAGAAAGAGGAGTCATTCGAAGAGAGAATTCTTAGAGGACTCATTTTGTTTAGAGAGAAGAGTCGTTTAGAAGAATTAGTCGTTCAGAAAGAGAAGATGGATATTGGTGGCTTAGGGGTAGGTTTCTCGCCTGCCACGCGAAAGGCCTGGACTCAATTCCCACCCACTATCCAAATCCCAGTCACTGGATAAGTCCAACAGTCATTCAAAAAGAGAGAACATTCATGGACAGGGGTCATTTAGAGCAAAGACCTGTTCAGAGACAGGAGTCATTTAGAAGAATAAGTAATTGTTAAGAGGGGGAGTGATTTAGTGAGAGGAGTATTTCAAAGTGAGGAGCTATTTGGAAAAATTAAAAAGGGGAGGGGTCCTCATTCATGAAGAGGATTTGTTGAGAGAGAAGTCATTTGGGGAAAGGAGTCAATTAAAATAAGGAGTCATTTAGAGGAAAAATACATTTAAAGAGAGGAGTTATTTAGAAGGAGGTGTCATTCATAGAGAGAGAGAGGCAATTTAGGGAAAGGAGTCAATTAGGAGAAGAGTCATTTGTACAAATGATTCATTTAAGGAGAGAGGGGTCATTTAGGGAGAGGAAGTGTTCAGGGCGCGGAGTCAGAGAGAGGTTCCGTCCAGAGAGATTATTAATTTATAATGAAGTTTCATTCAGAGGAGGAGTCATCAGAGCGAAGAGTCATTCAGATCAAGAGAGATTATTTGGCTTTAAAGCAACTACACATTTTTGCATGAAAACATCATTCAGACTCTGTAAGATGAGTTTGTAAGTAAATAAAAACTCCTCACATGTGCACAAGCTGTAAAAAAATATATATATTATTATATCTCTTGGAAATACAAATGCACTCTGGACAATTGGAATAAATTACATTTATCCTTTACTGTCCACATCCACAATGGAAATGATCATCTTTTTCCAAATTACTACCATTTCTAATGAACTTTTCCCACCCAGTGTCCAGCCTCAGATTTTCCAATTAGTCTCAAAAAGTGGTTTTATATTCAGATTATTTGTACATATTACAGATGTTGAATTTGTACATTTACAGTAATCAAAGATTGGAACATAAAAAAAAATCAGTGGCATAATTAAACTAAAAAAAATATAAATAAATAATCCCCAATTACTTAATAACTTCGAAGTGGACACTGCTTTACTTCCATATTATATTTTATTCAAATCAGGGCTGCTTTAATGACAATATTAGCACAAAAAAGGTTACATATAAAGTTTTCTAAGAAAAAATTATACAAAGTTTTATAAATAAGTCTCCTTGACGTAAATTCATTCAGTTCATGTTTTCAATTAAGTTTTATTTCCTGTTCCTGACAAAATTACTTTTATTTTTTAATTACGTACGAACAACGCGTCTGTCGCCACCTCACTACGTCATCATCCTGCGTCGACTGTTGCTATGGGTTACTAGACGCAGGCGCTGACCCGCCGTTCGTCGTGATGTTCTTTGTAAATGCCCTAAAGAGTTTAAGCGCTATGACGTGGTTAACATGCCGAAGTCAGCAACAGCGTTACACTCAGATGTTCATGTTAAACCTGACAGTTTGTCTGCAACCAAATGTAAAATCTCTCTTGTCTTGTCGCTGTCTTTACATGACCAGTGGTTGTTTATCGTTTTGTTTAACTTTCTGTGTGAGCTAAAATCCACTTTATATATACAGTACATATATATATACATATATTGTAAAGTTTTTTTTTTTAAGTTTCGTAGTAGCAGAAACGAGTTGCTCAGTCTGTCCGCTGTGCTTCGGTAAGCTTTTCTGGCGCCTTTTCTGACTCAGTCAAACACACACACATACACACATGTTGCGTGTCAGAAAGGTCTATTAACAGCAAAAGATGGGATTTTTATGTGTTTGACCATACGCCTGTGCCATTGACATATTTTACTACAAAGAACATAAACCACTCTAAATGTCCTGGTGAGATCCTGAATAATCAAAGAAGAGGAGGACAGACAGTGTCCGTCCAGAGACGAATCACAAGATGTTGGCTCGAGTTAGGGGAAGAGGGAGAAGGAGACAGAGAGAGATAGAGAGAGAGACATAAAGAGAGAATGAGAAGGTGAGCGTGGGAGCGTTCACATCTTTAAGAGCAGATGCAAGAGAAGACAGGAAGATAGCAACAGGAAAGATTAACATCAGATCTATGAGGAAAGAGAGAGCAATGGGAGGCATGTGATGTGTACATTTGGTGTATATGCTGCCCTTGGTATAGTAGTATGCAGATTTTTTTAAAATCCTAAGACTGTTCTAAGGAACAAGGAGCAGTATTTATTTGCAATTATACATGTTTGATGTTTTTGATGTGTTAATCCTCTCCTTGGCATAGACATGCGTGGACTCTGTATGCACAACTAAAATGTGTTTTCTCAGGAACAAGGTAGAAAGTACATAATTTTCGCAAATTATTTGTTAATGTCAATATTTGCATTTGATAAATGTGTGAACCACCCATCGGTATAGGTGCGGCGAATATGTCAAGCAATAATTATTCTTTATTTAATTTTTCTTAAACCTAACACTATAGCAGCATTAAGTATTATATATTGTTAATGTTGGCAAAAAAAAACTTTAATAAGCTTGGCAAAATGTTTAAATCCTTAATAACCCTATCAAAATTTTATTATTTTATTAAACATACAATTTAAGCAATGAATCCACATAATGTAGCATTATGCACCAGCTGCAACACTAGCTACAAAAGTTGTATTAATGTTCTTATTGTTGTAGCTACGTTAGTGAGGAACATTTGTATTAAATCAAAGTAGCATTTTGAACCTTTTGCACCTTTTGATTACATAAAATAATCAAATAAAATTTTTATTTGTTACATATGCAACCATACACAGTATGATTTGCAGTGAAATGCTTAATTGACCTAAAAAAAACGGAAGTATAACATAGAAAAAGAAGATTAACCCTAACCCTAGATTTTAAAAGAGGAAAATTGCACTAAGAATATTTTTTACAGACAATGTACAGACAGTTGACCGTGTCAGGAAGGGCATAAGCCATAAAACCTGTTGCAAAAGATGTTGTCTAGATTAAACGGTCTGCCGTGGAAACCCCTTGCAGCTGAAAGACTAACAACAATTTACAATTAAAAATTACAAAAATGAAAATAGAATATATAAAATGCATAAATTATACAGACTATGGTCTCTTAATACATTTTCTAACTGTGTAGAAAGGTTAGTGGGAATGAGAGTGTCCTCACATACTGCATCTCAGTGTGGTACAGCAACTGCACTACTTTGTACTGTGCAAAACAAACAAACAAACAAACAAAAAGAAAACCACCCAACGAATCATTGGCACTCAGCTGCCCACTTTGGACATGTACAAGAAATAGTCTGCAATGTGTGAGTGGTATTATAAAAGATACCTCTCACCCCAGTCATGGACTGTAAATTAATTGGATTGGTTAAATGCTGAATTTCATTGGCTCTGTATATGAACGTTGCACAATGACAATAATCTATAATTTATATAATTAAAAGAAAGGTTTTGTCTGTACATTGGTCAGAACTCGCTCTTTTAATGATATATTTTTTGTCTGTCCGTCGGGCCACAATTTGTCCCAATTTAATGAAACTTTGCCAGTCTTCAGTCTTCTTTAACTTCAGTGAGGTGAAGTTATGAGCAGTTGTGTGCCAGATTACAAACCTCAAGTTTTGACAATTTACTGCGCATGTGTCAAATTGTGTGTGGGTCTTAAATCAAAAACTTGAAAGAATTTAATGAAACTTTGGCAGTTCTGTACTTGGATATCTGCCTTAACTTTAACCTTCACCATAAATGAAATCAAAATGTTGAGTAAAAGTCATTTTATGAACAGTTATGTGCCAGACTCATTACTCTACTTTATAATACTACTAATAAGCTACTTGCGCAGCATAAACAAACACATGCACCAGTAGATGTTAATAAGAAAAGCTAAACTGAATATTTTATTAATATTTTCACCACTGATTTAACAGGTCTGAAGTGGTATGAGTGAATTTTAACACTCTGGAGTCATTTAAAGACAAAACATCATCTTTATATGATCTAAATTTTCAAGACAGGCAGACATGTACGTGGGCTTCAACCTCGAATAATAACATAATTGTTTACATTAGAGCTGATCATCTTATTTTTAGCACTAACCTACTCTAATCTAACCGTAGCACGATACTACTAAATGTTAACTTCTACATGTACTACATTGCCCACCAGGTGGCAGGATACGCTTTCAGTTTGCCGTAACTCGTAGAAGAAGAAGAGGTAGCTTGTTCTAGAGAGTTCCAAGTGCATTGTGGGAGCGTCACCCGGCACCGGTCTTCCTCTCTAGCCTGCAAAAATGATGGTAAGTGACCAGTCATGGCTGTTTTATCAGATAATCCTAATCCATCCGTGTTGAGAGCTCCTTACGAATCACTATTCCGGTACTATAATGTGTGGAGACGGTATGATGTCCGACCCCGCGGGTTCATTTTCTCCGTAGATGATTGAAATCGTTCATTAGATTGTGTTAAATTGTCGCTCGCGCTTTCGCTCTTTATGTGCCTGTGTGTGTGTGTGTGTGTGTGTTTCGGGTTTGTAATGTGATAATAAATAAATGCATATGCGCGTGTTTGCTTGTCAGTGTGTGTGAGTGATATTTGTAATAGTTGATTCTGTCGTTGAAATGAGAGAAATATCAGTTTATTGTGTGTTTTTGTTTCTAAACTGATGCTGTGATGGGGATAAAAGCCCCACCTCTTCATGATAACAGGCTAACAGGGAAGGGAGTGCTAACGGCTTCAGAAATCACTGGTGGGGTTCGGGCTTCATCTCTCAAGCTTATTCTCACTCCTTTATGTAGGACAGATCTGAAGTTGGTTCGTACAGCTTTGAAACTTCAACCAAATTATGATGTTAACCCTAGCAAAAAGCAGTAAATTTACGTTGAGATTGTCATGCAGAATCAATGTCCTGCAAGGTGTACAGGAAGAACAAGGGACAGGAGATTAACATCAGAAAAGTCGTGTTTAAAATTACTCACTGCATATATTGTTATTATATGTACTTTAAGTTTTGAATATTATTCACTGTATTAATTAGCTGTCTTTTTCAGGGTTTCTCATTAAATACAGTAAAGGGATGTTTAAATCAAACCAGGGCTTTTGATGGCACAACAGTTATGACAGTTAAAAAAAACTGCCTTTCTCTATATAATCCCCTGCTACATTACTAATGCACTTATAACAGCGTTTCACTAGTGCTTGGATACCATGAAGCTAGTCGAGCAGTTTTACATCTTCGTTAATGAGTTTATCACGAGTCCTAGTTTGACTTGAACACCTCTTTGTAAATAAATGTCAGCATTAGTTCACATTTCTTTGCTACTCTCTTTCATCAGTGCCCATCAACAGTCCTTGCCCTTCTCCAAAAGTGCTTGCATTTCAGACATATGGTCTTTGGGTTTGAGAACGTTGCCGAAGATTTCTAAGTCGGCCCTGTTGATTTGAATGCAGTGTTGATTGAGGTGTGAGCATCGGATTCAATTAATTTGTTTGTATGAGTTGGACGCTATCATTTCAAGGTGTTATAATTGAGTTTTTCATCTATGTGATCACACTGAGGTCCTTGGACGGTAAGTCTGCACATTGATAGCGCATTATACACATTGGTAAGACTGAGGATAGGCAGGTCAAGAATAGTCAGTCTATATATTATCGGTATGAATCAGATTGCTAGTTTATAGATGTTTAAATAACTTGCGCTAAGTGTTAATGTTTGCTGACAGAATTGATTGTTCTGTTTGCATGTAGGCTCATACTTAAATCCTGTTACAAGTCACACTGAGTTTTTTTTTTTTTTTTTTTCTTCCCCTTTGTACTTTGCTGTTTTGGTCATAGCTGTAATAACTTGTTTATTTTTTTCTTCTCCACAGCCCACACCGGTAATCCTTCTGAAGGAGGGGACAGACACCTCCCAAGGTGTCCCCCAGCTTGTCAGCAACATCAATGCCTGCCAGGTGATTGCCGAGGCTGTGCGCACCACACTGGGACCCCGCGGCATGGACAAGCTCATTGTGGACAACAGAGGTGAGAATGAGATGAGGGCCCCCCTGCGTATTTCTGCAAAGTTATCGCACCTGTCCTTGGCAGAGTTTAATTAAAGCAGCGTCACTTGCATTCAACTAATACTAAAGCAATGATGAGGAATCGGCGTGTTGAAGCTGTATATTTGTTTCCAGGTAAAGCCACCATCTCTAATGATGGAGCTACTATTCTCAAGCTGCTGGATGTGGTTCACCCTGCAGCCAAAACCCTGGTGGACATTGCCAGGTCTCAGGATGCTGAGGTGCAAATTAAAAGGAACTCAAATTTTGAAAATGCCTTATGATATTAGGAAAAGCTCATGCTATTGTGTGTGTCTCTCTTCAGGTTGGGGATGGCACCACATCTGTAACACTGCTCGCAGCCGAGTTTCTCAAGCAGCTGAAGCCATACGTAGAGGAGGGGCTCCACCCGCAGACCATCATTCGGGCTTTCCGCACCGCCACGCAGCTCGCCGTCAAAAAGATTAGAGAGATCGCAGTCACCGTCAAAAAGGATGACAAGCAGTGAGTCCGAACCCAAATGTGTTCATCTAGCTCATTAGTGCAAATATTCGCACACTGGCATCGAGTGTGGTAGGACTGAATTATCTGTGTTTTTTTTTTTAATTAAATTTTTTTTTTCTTCATTTTAAGTTAAATGTTACTCTTGTATTTCAAATAATTTTGTGGTATTTAAATCCTGCCCTTGTATTTTAAATGAGAAAACTAATTCTATGAGGAATGAGCTACATTTAATTACTCATGTTCAATTCAGTTGTGAAGCTGCTGAATAACAATATCTCTTTCCCCCTCTCTCTGTCTGTATCTTAGGGAGCAGAGACAGTTGTTGGAGAAATGTGCTGCCACAGCGATGAACTCGAAGCTGATTGCTGGCCAAAAGGACTTCTTTTCCAAGATGGTGGTGGATGCAGTGATGATGCTGGATGAGCTGCTGCCACTCAAGATGATTGGCATGAAGAAAGTTCAGGGTGGAGCTTTGGAGGTGAGAATTTTGTTGCTCCTGTACCATAAATAAATAACAAGCATATTATTTTAATTTTCTATTATACTTCCATGGTGTTACCAGATGATGTTTAGTTTGTGTCCACTAACTGTGATTTTTTTATTTTATTTTATTTTTTTAATGAATGAGATTGTAAATACACATGCACAACAACTATTTGCTCCAAAATTGCCGGAACTGAATATGTTCAACAGGGTTTTTCAACATGATCTCAAATGGCTTACATTTCAAAACTGAAGAAAGCCAGACGCCTCACTTTAGCTGTTTTTGCATCCACATGATTCAATCAGTAGTTTTTGATTACATTTAAAACAGTTATGATCTAATAATTCAGCTGTATGTTTTTTGTTAATAACTCTGTTTGTTTTTGTAGGATTCTCAGCTGGTGGCTGGTGTGGCCTTTAAAAAGACCTTCTCCTATGCTGGCTTTGAGATGCAGCCTAAACGTTACGAGAACCCAAAGATCGCCCTCCTCAACATTGAACTGGAGCTGAAGGCAGAGAAGGACAACGCTGAAGTTCGTGTCAACAATGTTGAGGTATTTTTATGCCCTTAAAATAAATGGTCCGTTTTGTTTTTACAAAGAAGTTGAAGGATTGTCCCAGGGTGTGAGTTAAAGAACACAATGTCATTGCATATAGGGAGAGGAATTGTTATTTCCATCACTGTCCAAATCTGTATCGTTGTTTGTGTTTGTCCTCCAGGACTATCAGGCCATTGTCGACGCTGAATGGAATATCCTATATGATAAACTAGAAAAGATCTACAAGTCTGGAGCCAAAGTGGTGTTGTCCAAACTGCCCATTGGGGATGTTGCTACACAGTACTTTGCTGATAGAGATCTGTTCTGCGCTGGCCGTGTTCAGGAGGAGGATCTGAAGAGAACCATGATGGTATGAAAGATACTGTTGTGCGTCCTGTCATTGGTGTTTTTCTCTTCTGCATATTTATATGTATTGTAATCATTTTAAATGCAGTCATTATGTATGTTATTTTGAATTTGGTTGGAAATAGATGTTGAAGCATAACTAGAAATGTATTTCTTTTTTTTAACGTCATGACAACTTTTACGGCTATATTCATGGCGAGAGTCAGTTTTTGTTATTCAATACAAAAACTAGATAAGATGTTTAAGGTTTTTTTCTAAGAACTTTAATACTAAATGTGAATTGACTTGTTATAAAAACTTAGTGTCGACAGAATAAAACAAGTTTCTCACAGGAGGAAAAAGAATTACAGTCAAATAAAATGTTTAATGGACAGAAGGGCTATACAATGAACTCCAGGGCGCTATTTTCTCTAGATAGTAAAAATTTGTGTGTAGCTTTTGAGTGTCTTATTCTGCATCTCTATAAATTACTTGATTCCAACGATTATTAAAAGGAAATGTATGTTTTGTTCTAACGTTAGGATTTATTTTGTTAAAATTTCAAGTTGGTTTTAAATCTTAAGACGAATATTTGTTTACGCATTGATAAAAAAAAATTATAAAAAAACCTGAGTGGCTGTGGTTTCTCCTCCAGGCCTGCGGGGGCTCTATTCAGACAAGTGTTGGCTCCCTCACCAGTGATGTCCTGGGTCAGTGCGAGCTCTTTGAAGAGGTACAGGTTGGAGGAGAGAGGTAAAAATGGTTGACTCACGCTCTGTGATCTGTACATTATAAATCATGTAGACAGCAACATGCATACACCAGTGAGCTAGAATAGTAATGTCATTAAAGTAATATTGTGTAGGTTCATCAAAATAACTCTGAAGCACCAAGGCATCTGTAACTGTATACCAAAATGAAAACGTACAGGCTAAATGAGTTTCTATCCATGTTTCTAGGTATAACTTTTTCAAAGGCTGTCCCAAGGCCACCACGTGTACCATTATTCTGAGGGGTGGAGCTGAGCAGTTCATGGAGGAGACAGAGCGGTCACTGCATGATGCCATTATGATCGTACGCAGAGCCATCAAGGTGCATTATCAGAGCTAATGTGCAGCGTCATAACACAGCATAGGAAAAATTTTAATAGATTTGAAAACACTACTGTTGAATTTGGTGTTTATTTACAAAGTTTTGTTACATTAAAACCTGCCTATTTGGGTCCCAATTTTTAATCTCTTGGTTACAGAATGACTCCATTGTGGCCGGAGGTGGCGCTATAGAGATGGAGCTGTCAAAGTATTTGAGGGATTATTCCAGGACCATCCCAGGCAAGCAGCAGTTGTTGATTGGAGCCTACGCAAAAGCACTGGAGATCATTCCCAGACAGCTTTGTGACAATGCCGGCTTTGATGCAACTAATATCCTCAACAAGCTCCGGGCCAAACACGCTCAGGTAAGGTGCTGATGCGCGCACACGCACAAAATAAGCAATATGTGATGAGTAGACTGTAAGCTGAATATTTGTGGTTAGGTTGAGTTTATTTCCTAAAAGAAAGTCATTGGAATGATGTTGCCAATAGGATAGAAGAATTGTTATTTGCGAACATAGGATTGACTGTTGTTGGCTCAAATAACATTTTACGACAAATAATTTCTAAAAGAGCAATGTTGTGAATTCTTTTCAGCTCAGTGACTATCTGGCTTACCTTTGCCACTGTTCAAGCATTTTTTGTTTGTTTGGTCAAAAATCCGATATTTAGCAAGAGGAAAAAAAGTGTATAAAAAGATACCATGGATTATGGCTGAGCTTCTTAGACTGATCCATTATTAATCACTGTCAGACAAGCACTAGTGCAGACAAGAATGTTTCCATTGTGGATCGTCCTCGGCATAATAACCTTGATATTCATATATTGTATGCAGGATTAATGCATTTAACAAATTTTTTGTCTGTCAGGGTGGAATGTGGTACGGTGTGGACGTGAACAATGAAGACATCGCTGACAATTTCCAGGCTTGTGTGTGGGAGCCAGCCATTGTACGCATCAACGCTTTGACCGCTGCTTCCGAGGCTGCGTGTCTCATCCTCTCTGTGGACGAGACCATCAAAAACCCCCGCTCTAGCGCCGACGGCCCTCCAGGACCTGGTGGTAGAGGCAGAGGGCGTGGTAGGCCCCATGCCCACTAGAATGCCCCCATACACACTCACCAACCATGGGCACAGCCGCTCTTTTTATTTGTAGCTTTTGGACTGTTAAAAGATCAGCAAGATGCAGTTTTGGTCCCATTTTACTTATTAACAGAATGTCTACAAGGTTATTAGCGATGATATGGATGCAAAGCAAAGTGCAGTTTGTCCAAACGCATCACTAATGCTTATGTATATGGTTTTGTAAGTAAAGTGGGATGTTTGCATAGTGGCTGCTTGTTTTGTAACAGTCTGATCACACACAAGGACTTTCTGATTTGTGAAATTGTAGAAGCACTGATACTGGACGTTGAGCCAGACTGCACGATGTTCCCGTTTGACATTCGTTGGGACTATTTATTGGACCATTAAAATCCATGCTTTCACATTTCATCTGCTGTCTTTATTTATTTAATTTATATGCTGATTCTTTAAAAACATTTCTTCATATAACATTTGACTGCATGCATAGTACTGAATTTTAACATGCATGGGGGGGGTGTTATAGCAACTCTTTGGATTGTTTCTACTGAAGATGAATACTAGGTTAGGTGTTTTTGTTCATATTATGCATTGGGTACATGTTCAGAGTAAATGCATAGGGAAAATACTATTCAAAGAAAATGAGAATCGTTTGTGTGCGAGTCCTCTTTATGATAAGTCCTTTTTAGTACATTCTGAGATGTGCACTTTCTCCCCAAGCCACTAGGTGGCGTTGTTGGTTTAAAACAAAAAAAATTAAACATTTAAACAGCCAACAGTTTTGATAAGAAAACAAAAACAGGACTATTTGGATAGTAATAATTATCAATGGTAACCGTATACAAAAATAAAGTATTTAAGTGGTTTCTTGTAAAGAAATAGCTTGATAAACTGGGACTAAATGTGCCACACTATTTCAGGACCCCCAAAGACTGGATACTGAATTAGTCTTTTGAATTGTTCATATACCTATTGTCACTTCCTTAAAGCATGAGAAATTTAGTTAGCAAGGAAGTCGATGGAAGCCCTGACCTGTCTCCCTGTGGCCATGTCAATTGCGGTCACTTTTATTTCAGTGTCCCCAAACTGCATGGTTGCCTGTATCTCCCTGCGCTCCTGCGCTGCACCGTTTGCGGTGTTACTGACAGCCCCTGCCTCTGTTTCAGGCAGATCCAGAGTTATGGTACCACACTTCCTAACTCCACCATCCGTAATGTACACCACATCATCACTGGTGCAGCAGTAAATATTGATTATAATCTTCCTTTGGCCCACTCTGGCTGGAGTGTAGCTCCTCCTCACCACCTCCCCCAAGGCCACCGACTGGTCAGTGCAAACGAAACGGTCAAGGATGTCTGTGCACCACTGCCGGCCATCTTTGATGAGAAGCTTCTCACTTGGGTGACGACCTTCAACAAAGCGGTTTAGGACACCTACACCGTAGGTTAATGGGCAGCGACGGACTCGCACCACTGTAGGGTCTAAACCAAACAGCACTGCCCCTTTCAGAATGGTTAGACCCACATCCTGAGGAATGATGATGCGGCAGCGCTGTCCCAGGGTATTTTGGACCGCACGCTGGAGCATGGAAGACTCAGCGAAGCCACCCACCAAGAACAGGAAGCGCACATTCTTTACTTCCTCCTTCTCCATCAGGTCCTCTGTTAGACAAGATTAAAAAACGTTCAGGTGGTTCATATTTTCTTTTCTTCTATAGAGTATAGAGTGTCTCTTACCAATGTGTTTGATGATCTTGCTGATGGTAGGTTGGAAAAGCTCATTTGTAGCCTCCGCTGTGAGTCTTAGCATGCCTTGAGAAGACCATTTTACTATATTCATACTGAAAGAGAAATCACATTCAATAACATCTTTGCAACCGTATAGAAATTGTTACATAAATCAAACCTACAATCTACATTTTTAGGTGACATTTAGCATTTTTAAAATTTTTTCCTATCACAACCTCCCTGACAAGTGAGAACCGCCGTACTTGCTCTTGCGTAGCGCCGTCTCCACACTCTGTCCGCAGTGTCTCTTGTAGAAGTCGATGAAAGAAAAGGGCAACAAGATGTTAAGGGCACTCGTTCTGCTCGGGGCTGCCGTGCGTTTGCGGGCCTCAAAAGCGATGGTCAGGTCGACCCAGGCAGCTGGACGCTTGGCTTTAAACGTTTTGATGAAGTCTTTCCCAAATATCTTACACAGCATGGCCTCAAAAGCCAGGTCTACACCTACTGCACCATACGGACCTCCTAAAAACACAAAATAGAATCACTTAACTGCTTTCTGCAATCTCTTAATTTTGACATTTGACAGATTTCTCTTTTCTAGGAAATTTACACAAACCTCTTAATTTTTACTCTTTTGTTTTAACCTCTTTTATTTAAACCTAAAAAAAAAAAATTCAACAATTAATTTTCCTAATGATGGTGCATGGATGCCATAAAGTCTAAGAAAGTAAGTATAAGTAACTGGAGAGTGTCTTATCTGTATCGCGATAGTGTTCAGTAAGAACAGGTTCAACATGACTCTCATCTTATTAATTAACAGTGTAGAGTTGCTGTATAATTTGCAATACATAGCACATTTTAAATGTTGTGTGAAATTCACCAACTGGCCTAAGACCCCCATTGTACGCGAGCTTTGTAGATGAGTTCTTTTTCCAAGTGCAGAAAAAAATTGAATTCTTTTCTTCGGTAATAACAGTAGATTGAGATGAGATGAAAAACGCCACTGTATTTCTTTCATTTTTTGAAAGTTTAGTTTGAACAAATAAGTAGTGCTCCCTTTTAAAAATTGTATAAACATATACTTTATATTTTTTCATTAATAGAGGAATACAGTACAAAAGCAAAACATCCAATTAGCCACGCTTTACTGACTGGTTGTTCATAAGCAGGCTGTTTAATAATAATCCTGCTTATTATTCACAGTATACTCTGAAAAATCGACTACTGTGAAACTTTCACTCATGCTCTCACCTGATGCTTTATACAGCTCTTTCAGTGTTCCCTGAGGCTGTTCGATCTGATGTACCGTGAGATCCACCGTCCCACCTCCGCAGTCTGCCACTATGTACTTATCACCTACAACACACACATGCAGTTTGCAAGGCGTCATTCCTCTGTAGTAAAGCATGATGTTTCATTTTGCACTCAAAATGCATTTAGTTTAAGGCTAAACTTACTGTATATGTAAATGGGGTTTTAGGGAAACTAGAGAAAGTTCACTAATGAGAACTGTAGAGTGAAGGGATAAATCATGGAAAGAAGCGTGAGAGGAGCACGCTGCCTCTTATTTATGTAAATTTAGTCAAACCAATTATGTATATATATCTTTAAAGTTTCTTTGAATTTTCTAATCATCTCACAAACATGTAAATGCTGCTTCACTATAGAGACCTCCATTCCTGAGGGACCACCCACATCCCTCTTACTATGAGGTCTTGAACATAGCAGTCAAAAACTGCTATATAGTGGTCATATACACTGGGATTTGGGGGTTTTGTATGAGGAGCTGGCACTTAATCTGCATTTCTTTGTATGTGAGTCTCTCTCTCTCTTTTTCTCTCTCTCGCTTTCTCCTCCTCTCTCTTGGCAGGAAACATCTGGACCCGAAGAACTGATTATTTTGACCTGGACCTCCTGAGCTTGCCTGCTGAGGAATAGCATGCTTTAAAATACACACACCCCCACAAAGCACCTCCATGGTGATACAGCAACCACAGCCAGGAACAACATGCACGTGATCACCTACACATTCAAATGGGGCGTTTGAATTATAAACCCCCATCTATAAAGGAATTATAGAAGAAAAATATGTAGATGTACAGATCTAAAACAGCAGGAATCGCTTTTGTGTCCTAGTTTCTCTCAGATTAAATTGCATTCAACATCAGGTGAAGGAAGTGCGGGAAAAGCGATGGGCTTTTCGTGTGCCTTGTGCAATAGATTGATATTGTTTACCGCCAGGATATTACTGCTTTCTCAGGAAATGAAGAGCCGTGTACTCTGGTGTGTGTTTGTGTGTGGGTTTGGTTTGGCTGGTTTTATATGTTGAAATAGTCATGGTTGGGAAATCTGATTTGTGTTTGTTGTATCAGTGTCAGACACGTCTGGTTACAGTTCTGTTCACTGGCTTGTTTTTTTTAAAATAAGTTATAAATGCAGTTTGCCTCCCTCTCTCAAACTACTGCAAATCTAAAACAGGGACTATGGGGCTGCAAGACGGCAAGAATACCAAATGCACCACTGTACCACATCCTATACAACTACATACAGTATGTGGCATATTTCTCAATTTATCATTTATAGAATTATATGAATAACATAGTGTATACGTGTTTGTGCGTGTGTTTCTAACCTGTCTGCATCTCAGACCACAGTTCCCCGGTTCCACTCTCCACAAGGAACGTTCTGCTGTGTCTGGACCTGCGAAGCTGCTCACGTGCTGAAATACACAAACGTACACTTTACTCTGTAATCTGCGATCCGCCGTTACTAATCAGCAGCACATGGCCTTCATTAGCAAAAACCACATTACAAAATGAAGTAAGGGATAAGGGGGTGTTTGGGGGTAGTCAAGTCCAGAACCATAACAAGCCCACATTTTTCCTGAACGTGAGCTTCTTCTTCTTTCTTTAACACTTCCTCTTCCCTATTGTTCAGCATACTGTAGCTGACCTGGCTACATGGTATTTGTGTGGTTTATACTGTAAGTCACAGCATTAGTTACAGTACATGTTTAATGATGACCTACTCAAGGAGGAATGATCTCTGATTCTCACTCGGGCTGAAGTAAACGAGCGCCTGTATTCCACGGGGGAATGTTTTTAATGTTGCTGTAAAACAAAGCATTTCCTCACTTAACGCTCGTCATATTGACGGCGACCCTTCATTTCAGTTGAACTCCAGCCAGTTCATTTAAGATACATCTGATCCAATTATACTTTTATGGACTACATAATGAAGTTGCAAGACATGGAAATTACGTGCTGAAATCATGATGACAGAACAGAAACCCTTATCCAGAGCAGACTGCACAAGCTCTTGGGAGTCTCTATCAAAAACATTTCCTCATGTACTGATAGCTCAGCGTATAAGAATAGCAAAGAGAGGGGTTTTTTTGTTTTGTTTTGTTTTGTTTTGTTGGAGTGACCTGGGTCAGGCAGTGATGTTCGGCTGAAGATCTGGGTTGTATTCGGTATTCGAATTTATCTCAAAGTTGTTCAGTGAGGTTGGGGTCAGGGCTTGTTGGTCATGTCATCATGGATTTCACTTTCTATGCATGGGCTTGAACAGCTTTAGGTCTCTTGGTCCCATTGAAGCTATAAAATACAATGATGTTCCATACAAAAAGTGTCTTTCCAACTTTGTGACAATAATTTTGGGAGAAATTGCATATTGGTGTGATGGTCAGGTGTCCACAAATGGTTTTGGCGTAAAATGTACCTCCTTGTATCCTAATGGACAGTGCATCCAAGAAACTTTTGATGCATTGCAGGTTATGATTTGTCCCTTCTGGTATGTGTAGGCTGGTCCATTTTTAGCTTTGTAGTAAAGCATCAGGCAGCTACTGGAAACCAGTGGAGTGAACACAGTAATGGTGGGATGTAATAGAACATGGACTCTTTACAAACAAATCCATAAAGATCACTTACTGGTTGTACATTCTTCGAAACTATTGGTTGTGTCTCATTAAGGGTTTTGTATAGAGCCTATTTTTGCAAGAACTTCAATTTAATTAAAACTTAATTATTCAACAAACCCTTAAAAAAAACTTTAAACATTCAACAATCACATGTCTCGAGCACAGGATGTAAATTATTGCAGTTGGATCCCAAATTCTTTATACGTTCCAGAGTTTCAGAACCAGGATGTTTTTACTACAGCACTGAGCTTTAGACCCAGTCTGGAAACCATTTACAGTATGAAAAAAAAATTAAAGAAGAAACAAGAGACGGGAAAAGAAAAGAAAACAACAACAAAAAAAAATCTATTTGGAAACTAATGACTTCCAATCCTGCCTGACATCAGTGCAGCCAAAAGCAGAGCAAATCTGTCAGTTGCACTAAATAAGGGTAGCCTGAATGTGTAATATAAGAATCTCAGTGTGTGTGAGTGTGTATGTAATCATAATCGGTATTGAGGATTATTCTGGATCATGGTGAAAATGTGTGCAATCAGACCGAGCACAGTCGAAAATCATGAAGTGCATGCCTTCACGTGGTTGGTTAGACTTTCCATTGTGCTTGGCGTACTCGGCTCCTTCTTTATACATGTACTGTGATAGACGTCTCCAAAGACGCTCTTTTTTTTTAAATTTGAGAATGAAAGAGCTGGAAGAAAGAAAAGGGGGGAAAATCAGAGGGGTGCATGCAAACCTGGAACGGTTTCAATGTCAAATGTGTTTTTGGGACTGAACGAGCAGGGAGCCATCATTCAAACGCTTGTGCATTTTAAAGGAAGAAAGGAAAGGGGCAGGGGTTTGAAGGAAAGGGGCGGGTATAAAGAGAAAATGTTTGACTGAACAGACTAAAGGAGGCTGAGATCATGGTCTGACGGCACCTTGTTCCAATTATGTGAGTGCTGTGGGGGGTATAAGCTTTTTCTCTGTATACTATGTGCTTATGTAAGAAAGAAAAAGCTGAAAATACTACTAGTTTTGGAATGGCTGCATAAACAATACGAGACCCTATTTTCTTAATGATAGATGCTGATGGTGGTTTATTTGACAGATGCCTGATTTTAAAAAGGAAAATGACAGCCCGAGTCGCCAATTTCTCCCTCTCACTCCCTTAATATAAACCACATGCTGTTTTACTATACCCCTCTGAGTGAACCCCCTCTTGCGCTATCTGATCCTTCATTTACCCTGACACACACACACCAAAGAACGACACCATGTTTTTTTTTTTTTTTTTTTCCTAGAAGACCACAACCCCACCAAGGGATGAAAGCCCATCTTGATTTCCCAGATCCTGAAGATGTTTTGCATCCCACGTTAATGCAGGAAAGTGATCTGCTTTGTTGTGCTGGAGCTTTGCCTGGAGTGTTCTTTGCACAATCCTGTTTATCATTAAGAGTAACATTAAAAATATATATAAAAAAAAAAAAGGGGACAACATTACGGGAAACAAAATGAGGTCCGGTACCTTGCCTGAAACTGGAGTCGAAGGGACGAGAAGTGTCCCGATCCAGTCCGTTAATCATTGGTCTCTGGCTGAGGTCAACGACTTGATGGAGGCGGAGCTTTCTACAGTAGATTGAGGCGGCTTCAGGTTCAAGTGCAATGAGTAGCTGCTCAGCAGAGTCTCTGGGCACGAGACCCGCCTGCAGAAAGAGAGAACAAAAAGAGATGGAAGTTAAACAGTATCTAAAGCCGTGAGTCGATGCCATTTTACTGTTTTTTTTTTTTCTGTGCTAGCCACACGAACACAATGAATAAGCCACAACTATTAAATAAGTGTCTTGTTTTTCTCTGGTTTTCACCATCCTTCTTTCCCCTTTCTCCTTTTCTCTGTCTCTCTGTCTCTCACATGCTTGGCTGGAGCAGGCGTGGTTTCCTGTATTTGTGCACCCGTCTCGTGTATTGTTCAAACTTAGAGCCACCACCACCAGGAGGAAACTACGCCCCTCTCGAACCCTCAGAATCGAGGAGAGCAAAAAGGCAATGGGGGTCAATAGGCTGCCTCTATTAAAAACACCACCATGGAACCAAGTTATCATTTTGCATAAGGAAAGTGGAGATGCATGAGGAAAAACAAGCTGTGCCAGTGGTCGTAGTCACTTGAGCTAGGGAAGATGAGCAGGAAAGTGCCAAGGATGGTAGGAAATCCTTAACACACCCTCTTCACACTCCGATTCTTGTGTGCATGATTCATTTCAACACACAGCACACACACACACACACACACACACACTTCCAGAAGACTCAGTTGCAGACTAGATTCTCAGGGGGTAAAGTCATCTTTATGTGTGGGCGTGTGTGAGAAACAAGCAGACAGGCACATCAGTGAGTTAAAGCGCGTCTGGCATTGATAAATGCCCTGTGGTCCTACACAGATGGTCTGAGTTCAAGTGGATTACCAGGTAAGCAGCCTCTCTCATGAACTGCTTGGCTGGTTGTCTCCACACAGCAGGAACTGTGATGACCCATCGCACTTCATCGCCTTCCAGTACTGACGAAGACTGGTCCTTCACCTCCTACACACACACACACACACACACACACACACACACACACACACACACACACACACACACACACACACACACACACACACACACAGATTTATTGTTAACTTTAAAATCTTCTTAAGCTTCAGGGAAAGCTACACTTGCTTTTGCATTTACATTTAGTCTAGAGAAGGTTATAAAAAGTGTAAACATAAGGGACTGAAGGATCACTCACTCATCAACTATACGGCTTAATCCTGTATTCAAGGTCATGGGGGGTCTGACCTGGACAGGGTGCCAATCCATCGCAGTGCACACACACATACACACACACTCACACACTACGGCCAATTTGGGAATGTCAATTAAACTATCCTACATGTCTTTGGACTGTGGGAGGAAACCGGAGTACCCAGAGGAAACCCACCAAGCATAGGGAGCGTGCAAACTCCATACACACAGAGACGGGAATCGAACCCGGACCCTGGAGGTGCAAGGCGACAGTGCTAACCACTACACGGACTGAAGGATGCAAAGGTAAAATAAAAGGAAGATAGATAAAATCTTAACATAAATAAATGTCTGTGCAGGGAAATACAAATACTGTGTAGTCTGTAGTTCTTTTATGAAGAACTTCACAAATTTGTCTATTCGGGCTAGAGTCGTTCCCCATCAGTAGCTAGGATACTAAAGCGGTGAGATCTTGTCTTATGAAACGATGTTTTTTTTAAATATATTGTGTTCAAGGAGAAAATCCTGAATTATTTCCTGAACCTTGGCACTGATATCTAGGTTATAAGATATAGTATATTATAATCTCTATTTTGTAATCTAATGTTTATCTCACATTCCAGACTTGGTTTCACATTTGAAGGAGTGTGTCGTGGCTGAATAACAATCTTAATGCTTTCTAAAGGTAGACTCTAAGTGTCTGTTAGCGCCTACCACAGATTGCCATGCGTACGAAGAAAGTGTGATTAAGCCACCCTGCCCATGATAAACATGCACAAGTTTTCTTTATACACTATAATGGGAAGTTTGAGTCACATAAGCAGCTCATACGTTGACCAGATTAATGTCGTCAAATTTGATGCTGGCATTTCTCCATAGAGTCCAGAAACCTCATGAAGAATGACTTCACCATCTTAGCTATGCATATCTTTCTGCACTTTTTCGCCCTTTAATTCTAACCGCTGTTTAGTATTCTACTCGCATGCTTTTTTTCCCCCACTATGAGCATGATACTGCAGGTACTGAACGAATGATAATTGTGTGTGACTATGGACTGTACATATGGAATGTGATAACAGACTTGAAATAGAAAGAAAATAATCCTGGTTTTATACTTTTACCTTCAAAGCATGCTCCCGGAAGAATCTCAAAGCATGAGCAAAGACCTCAATGGCCCGAACTCTCCTTCCACTCACTGACTCCAGCTCTGTCAACATGGTGAGGTCCTACAAAACAGGACAAAGTGCCTACTTCGTATTCAAGCACTGATTCTTTAAAAGAATGTCTTTTCGTTTACATAGAACAACCTCCACCCAGCATGTATGATTATTTGTTGTGTCTGCATTCCTACACTAGTGCTATGAATCTTCATCTTGAACTTGTCAAAGTAGAGCCAGTGTGTAGCTTCTTCAGGATCCAAGTCATGGTAGCTGTCTCGTGCTGCAAAGCCGAAACTGTGGAAGCGTAGATCAGGAGTCAGCAGCAAGCAGGTCGGGCTCTTCTGATTGGCCACGCCCGGATCCCCACCTTCCCATCGCCTGTAAAGATCAGAAGATGTCTCTGTTAAAAACCACGAATCCGCATCTGAAAAAGGAATTGTCTTGTCTTTGGAGCTGTTTGAACTCATCTGCTATCCGTCTCTACAAGTTAAGTAAATATCGATGTAGAACAATTACCTCATCATATGGATGACCTCTGGGTCCTCTGTGAAACTAAACGCATAGCCGCTGGAGGTGGTGCCAAAATCGATAGCAACCACTACAGAAAACGGACGCGCTACACGAGGCCTCAGGTCAGTCCTCTGCAGGAAGGGAGGGAGAGAATGTTTCAAACATTTGGTATGAGGAGGAACAGAGTAAAAATGTTCAACCGAGAAACATTTGGTGTATGTGCAGTGAGGATGAGAAAAACATGGAGGGAAAAAAAAAGGAGTCTCTCCATCCTGAACCCTTTGCTGTAACCCGTTCTCAAGGAGTCGTGGTTATCAGATTTGCAGCTCTGCCTGGTACTGATATAAACACCCTCCCATCTCTCTCACCTTCCATTCCTTGCTTTGACCCTTTTAAAAACCACATTTATGGAAAATGAACAAACCAAGTCTAGAATGGCGTCATTTAAAGGAGTGAGTCGTGGCTGAATAACATCTTAAAGTTTTCTAAAGGGACTGGAGACTCTAAGTGTCTGTTAGAGCCCACCACAGACTGCTGTGCGTACGAAGAAAGTGTGATTAACTCGTGTGTTTTCTTTAAACGCTTCATCGAGGTCACTAAGTAAAGAAAGATAATTGCAGAAATTGGAAATGCCACTTTTCGCTTTAGTGTAACTGGGCTCTAAAGTAGTAGTCAGTTTTAGCCTTTGCACTAAAATGGTTAACAACAAAAATGTGGATGTGGCACATGGTCTGAGATCATTATGGGGTGTCATACCGGAGAGGGCGAGGGAGTGAGAGGGGCGATGCTGCACTCGTTTCTGGATGTAGAAGGAGAACTGCTTGGAGATGTAGACCTGGATCTGTCCACTTCTGGAAGACAAGAGATGGAGAGGTTATTATACAAAACCTAGAGTACTTCATATTGTATGAGCACCTACTGAGCTATAATAATAATAATAATAATAATAATAATAATAACATCAATAATAATATTTATTATTATAATAATATTTATTATTATTATAATTATTATTATATTATAATACGACAAAAATATATTGAAAAACTTTGCATTCCTATTTAGTCCCTCACACACACTCGCATGCATGCATGTACACACAATCGCTCTTGAGTTGCTTTAGTTTAGTGATGATCTTTTTCTGGCTCACCCATATTTTCATTGTATTTCTGCCACTTTAAAGCTGATATGCTTCTGGGTTTATCACACCATGTGAAAGTGTTTATAGAGTGCATAATGGCTTTTCACACCTTCATATCAGCAAATGAACATTCTCTGACAATCTCTTCTAAACTACTTGTTGAATCTGCTTTCAACATCCTAATGATGAAAGAAAAAAAAAACTTTCAACACTAAACAGATCGATGTCAGCCTGAAGTCTTTTCCTGGGGTTTCTATGGATTAATGCAATTAATGAATTCCAATTATTTTGAAATGCTATGTGATTTTATGCCTTCATTATAATGCTTTACTCATCCCTGTTGCTTAAATGAACTACTGTATGTGAACCCAAAAATTCATGCATGCGCATGCATGCACACTGACACATCCACACGACAAATAACCCACTCGTGAGAATTACTGGAATGTTATCACATACAAACATGCACACATATCACAAGGGGGATGTTAGATAAGGATGTGCCACACCTATGCAAACCACAGCACAGCACTACTAGAATCTGTTTTATATCATTATTTATTAAATTATATTTCATCAAAATCTCTTTACTGTTATTATATACACTGTTAATAAGTTGGCAAAACTCAGAAAAATTTGAGGTAATCAGTTACATCAATTTTTTTAAGTAATGATGTTTCCAATTTTAAGTAGACAGAACGATCAGTTTTTGAGTTTGTTGTACTCATTCATATTAATCGTTTTTTACTCGCATTATTGAGTAGCCTAACTCATACTATTTAATAGCAATGATCATTTTTGTAGTTGTTGCTAATCAAATAAATTGCTGTTGGTCTTTTGGCTGCTCCCGGCAATGGGTCGCAATCAAGTCTGCCACAAGCTACCAAACCAAAAAGTTCTAAATACTCATCAAGGTCTATTCATTTGAACTAATTGTAATTATTTAAGTTAACAGTACTCAATATGTTTAATTACTTTGAGCATTAGGGTTTACTTTCAAGTTTACAATGCAGTGCACTGTATTCCTCATTCTTCAGTAATATTTGTTATAAATAATTAAAAGTTAATGTTGTGTTCATTTAATACAAGAAAAATACATTGCCTCAATATCTTTACAGTATGTGCCAAATGATGATAAATCTTATATAAAATGGTTGGTTATAATTGAATAAAGATACTGAGTAAAATATTGTTTTATGGAAGAAGCATAAAAAATGCTATAGAAAATCATAAAAATAGCAAAATCAAATAAAATTTCTACTGCTTCAAACTTTAGAATGGTTTCATGAATTCCATCAACATGAAAAGGAACTTAAGACACTGTGGCCACATTATTAAGAAAACCTGCTCTGTTAAGCAGTTTAAGTAATAAGGTGCAAAATGCATAAAAACATGCATACTGTATACTGTACATCTCAAAATCATCAGTTACATTAATCATCAAAAAAAGGAAAAATTGGAATAAATGCCCTTATTTGGCCATGGCATGGAAATTAGTGCAAGACAGGCTGAATTAAATATCTCAGAAACTCCTGAGATAGTTATATGGAGCAGCCTCTAGATTGCCAAAAATATCATGTGAGTAGCAGTTTTGCTAGTGGAGACTCTCATTCTTGTAAAATGCATAAAACACCAACAGGATGGTTACAGCAAGTCCAATAATCTATCAGTCTTTACAACCATTTACAACCACGATGAGCCGAAAAGCATCATGCTGAACCTGGAGGCTGATGGACTACAAGAGCAAAAAAGCACAATTATACCTGGGACCTGGAGACTGTTAGCGCTGGGCTGCAGGAGTTCTGCCATCATGGAGGAGACAGGGCTGTCACAGCCTGATCAGGACAGAAGAGTTATCAATACCGTAGATCAACAGGATTAGTAGTAGTACAGTAGTACAATGTTTATTTGTTTCTACTGAACAGAATGAAACAAAGTATATCATTTACTTCTTTTCCTTTCTCCATGTATATATATATGAGGTAAATAGACAGACTCTGTATTTTTTACTGTCAAGTTAAAAAATCACAGCCACTTTTACACAACAGCTGCCTATATATCACATGTGCACTAAGGGATCATAATTCTGCATTGTTTGTTTGTTTGTTTTACTTTCAAGTTCACAAGTTTAGCTGATAGTGAGAGGTTTTGTGATAGTAACGATGTTACAACTACTCTATCGATTATAATTCTATTGTCCCTTTAAGTAGGTCTTTCCCACAATTCAGACAGGTTGAAGTGGCATCACTACAGAGCATGGGAAAGCTATTAGCCATGTCCTCCACATGATACACATGGTACTATATTTGGAATAGCATGCTATTGCTGGAAGTGCTCCACCTTAATGTCTCTCACTGCCCATCTTCCATTGTCCAGTTCTTTTCAACAACACACCCACAAAAAGATAGATATATATCAATACCACTATATTGAGCTTGAGAATCCCATCTTTATGTCTTCAAATGTCCATTTAAGACATTATACAGTACATTAAAGCACTAAACAAAAACAACACACATTACCAATTACTTTAATTCCAATTGGTCCTTGAGTTTCAATGTATGGTGCATATTAATGTTGCTTTAACACACCTGATTCAAGCTCTTGTATGAGTTTAGTGTATTGTACAATGAGTGTAACAATTTTTTTTTTGTTGGATGCTTTAAAAAATCAAAGTGCATAGTTTCTACAAGACGAGTAAAGCTATCCATGAACCAGTTTTTGCTATAGAACATATCAACTCACCCTTGTGTTGATGCAACAATTCTCTGGGGTCTGTGACAAATCACTCGATCTCTTTAAATGAGGAACAGAAAAAAATGCCACAGCCAGAAAAAGAGAAGAAAAAAAAATAGTGATGGTTCTGAAGCCTTGGAATGATGAAATTGTCCAAGTGGAGATGTCAATAAGTGGCATAAAATAATGGCACAAATAGAGTGTGCTCAAAGTTTGAGTTGGAGGAAAACATCAAATCCAGAGTAGTGAGATTCCCTTTCACTCCCTGCCGGAGTGTTCCCTCCTGTGTCCGTATCCAGGCACTCAATCCCTGAACTGCACTGGAATGTCAGAGAGGAAAGGGTGATAGAGAGGGAGCCACACATACACATACGTTTTAGTTGGCTCTGGAGGCTCTCATAGTGCAGAAGAAAGGGGAGGGGAGAGTGACTTCATAGGGGATCATATTCAATGACCATGTGCATGTGCAAGTGTGTGGAGGGAGGGAGAGTGTTTAGAGTGGCAGTACAGAGTGATTAAGTCATCTGCTCCCCCTTTCCTCTTCTTCCTCACTCCACACTCCCTGCATTAGACCCTCTGTTTTTCCTCCTATCCCGGCTCCCCCTGTCTTGCCTCGACTTTCTTCCTGTCTTCGACTCACTCTCTTTCATCTTTTGCCCTCTTCACTTCCTCATCCTAGTCCATCTGTTTCTTTCTGCATATCATCTAGTGTCATATTGCAGCCATGCAATTTTACAGCCTTTGGCACAATAAGGACGGATTGAGTTTAACTGCACCATTTGTACTCAAACTGGCTCTAAAGATTTTTCTCCTTTTGGGTCACATGTTGATGTATAAACTTTTATTAGTCGCAGTAACTGTCAGTTCGAGAGTGCCAAAATGTGTGATGTAACTTTAGCGGCTGGTCAAGCATAATGTAAATATTAGGAATATGAAATAATTTAGCATAGATGAAATTGCATCCTGTTTATATTAGCTTAATATGGTCATAGTTAAATAAAAGCATCTGCCACATGAATTAAGTTCATGAACTTAAATTTCAAGTTCAAGGCACATGTTTTTAATGCAGTTGATTAGTAATATATATATATATATTTTTTTTTTGATGCATCATGCTTTGTCAGTGCAATTTCTGCATTTAAGTGTAGGTATGAGTGTATATACGGTGTACTGTACTTAAGAATGTAAATATATAGTCAAGCTTTGAGCAGATGGGATAGAAACAGAATAGTGTATGCAAATTGTATGAATGATATTATAAATTAGGCTATATAAGGACATACTATATGTCTGTCATTTTATGTCCAAGGAACCTTATACAGTAGGTTATGTACAGACAAACACAAAGATCAACACACATATACACACAACCCTTATTACTATTTGCAAGTAGGTCTTGGTAGTGTGCTGGAAGAACTTTTCTCGGGCTTATACTCAAGCACACACTCGAGCATAAGAAAAATCTCTTTGATTTGCACATTCCTGGTTTTGCCCCATTTCAAAATCAATTTATTTTGGCTAAGTCTGGAGACCATTACTAATGCCATCATGAGAGGCCCAGGTACAGGGACTCATGCAAACTACTCATTTTACACTCTTTAACCACATCCAGACTTCATATATGGAGAGCATAAAGAAAGAAAGAATAATAGAAAGTGTGTGTGTGTGTGTGTGTGTGTGTGTGTGTGTGTGTGTGTGTGTGTGTGTGTGTGTGTGTGTGTGTGTGTGTGTGTGTGTGTGTGTGTGTGTGTGTGTGGTGGGAGCAGACAGGGTCAAATGAATAAATGAAACACTATGACTTTTTATACTGTTGGGTGAATTTGGGTCCTTTTGTCCCTTTTGATGAAAGAGGCACTTCAAATAAATGCAAACTTTTTCTGACTGATCACCTTTATCCTGAGCTCTTTCAGAATGTGCTACTCCCATCCACCAATGGGTCATGAGAGTCACTGAATTGTTTGATGACGTTAAAAATTATGGATGTCCTATGATCTTATGATATGGCTTGCATAGTGACCAGATCTTAAAACAGTAGTTTATTGTGGATTAATAGTGTTAAACAGCATTGTTCAACACCATTATTAAATTATCATTTGTGGGAATATGCTTTCATGGAATGATGGTTTAATCTATACAGGTGCCTATGCCTTAAATGTATTTGCTGCATGTATGCTCAACTATGTTTACATTTAGGCAATTGGCAGACTTACATTTTTATCTTATT